>JAHWFP010241707.1:0-60706 GCA_023313725.1 Lithobius niger
TCTACTGGTACAATGCATGCCCTCGTAGGCCCCTTACTACGCCCCCCCACCACGCTCACCACTATGAGGTTATTGACCAACAAATTGTGGGTGATCTTGCTAAAACATGAATTGGTACACAAGTCATTCTTAGCAGTACAAATCGAACTAGCTATAGAATCCACTTGAGATACCCAAGGACCTCCCCCACCCCTCCCGGGCCTATGGCTTATCCAAGAAACTGCTGCAGATATGGCTAAAATGTTTAAATTAGTACACAAGTGATTCTCAGCAGTACAAATGGAGCTTGAATTTGTTGGTCATCCAGCCTCATGGTGGGGCCTTGGGAGGTTCTCATGTAGTTCCATAATGAAGTTCTATTTCTGCTGGTATAATGCATGCGTTTAGTGCGTCAGCAAGAATTTGTTGGTTACTGTTGTTTCATGGGGTGCACAGAATGGAGCCTTTGGTGTTATTAAATAGAGATCCACGGCTGTTTCGATTTCAACTGTTGAGAATGACTTACCTACTAGAATGCAATCATTTAGTATGATCAGCAACAATTTATCAGGTATCAGCATCACGAAGTGGACATTGGGAAGAGGCCGAGGAACCTTGGGGGGATTTCTTGGGAGTTCCATCCCAGTTGGAGGTGTACTGATAAGAATGACTTATGTACGAAATTTACTTATTTTATTTGAAAGAAATTTTTGGTCACGCCTCAGGTGGGGGTGTCGGGAGTTCGGGGGGAAGGGGGTCCTGGAGAGCATCTCGAGGGGAATCCATAGGTAGTTTGATTTCTATTACGATGAATGAATGACGTACCAAATTATGTCATGCTTTTAGCTCGATCTACAATAATTTATTTGTCAAAGCCCAGGGTGGGGGATCAGGGGGACACTGGGCGGTTGATTCGATGTGTACGGCTAAGAATGACTTGTGTGACACACGCTAAGCCTTTAGACCGATCTGCAATAATTGTTTGGTCAAGCCTCATGGATGTGGGAAAAGGGAATCACTAGGGAGGGGGGGGAGGGGAATTATAGGATATTTCATGAGGGGTTCCGTGGCTGGTTAGATGTGATTCCTAAGAATGACGTATTATGGATTAATGGCGCGTTAGGAAAAATTAATGAATGTCGGTATTATCGCTCGAAATTTCGGAAATAGACTATGCTCTTTCCCACATCAAGAATATACCAGAAGACATAGCCGCAAATACAATTCTGAGGGTAGGGACAAAACCATTTTTTATGTGCTGACTGTTCCGTTCCGAGAGCTCGGAATCTGTTTGAGGGACACTCTGTTGCCCGGTTAAACGGTTAACCAACTTCTGGCAAGGCCGCGATACACACGGCAGTGACCCCTGAACCTTCCTCTAATTGCAGCTCTACCAGAAGAGGGTTAGTCGTTTCGCAGATACCCATTTTGTCGAATCCCCATACGCCGAAACTTTTTCCCGTTTCGCTGAAATTTAAGCCCTGCTTAATATTCTGGAAAAGGAGAAAACTCCTTTCGTCAAATTCCGTCTTACAGAGTCAAAACATTCTTCCAAAATTTCGCATTACAGAAGTTACAGAATCATTTTTACTTGAAATGTATCTGTCAATTCTGTTTTAGGTTTCTGATGTTATCTGTTTAGCTGCTGAGGGCGCTGCAACGTGAGCGAGGCAGAAATTTCGGGGGAAAAAAACTTATTTGGCGGAAGGGGCTCAATGAAATCGGTATACACAGACCAGAACGGAGGGGAGGATTACAGAGAAGCCTTATACTAACTACAAATTCGGGCAGCAAGGAAAAAGCAACTAAATAAATGTCATGTACAGTTTGAAACAAAGATCTTATCTTGCATGTTTTGCATTTCTGAGTTGGTTATTTAGTTGTCTGAGCAAATTCCAAGCAGAAAATATTGAGAAAAAAACCGTAGTAATATTTTCGGAATAACAATACCCATCTGAAAACAGCAGCCGGCAAACAGAATTTTAAAAACTTGCTTACAAATGACTTGTAATTCATCCAATTTTTTTTTCTTAATTAGAAGTTTTGGGATGGGATTAACGCCATATTTATTGATGGTAGGAATGGGAGGGGGTGGGGAGGGGTTGAATTTACTCTGCATGCTGTTTTACAATTTGGGAGGTTTTCTCCGGCATTGAAGAGTGAACACTGAAACCCTAAAGAGAGAATCCTGAAGCTTTTTATTTCCCTAATTTTTCAGAAGCATAATTCAATAAAAGGAACGAAATGATGCAAAAATACTTTTAAAATTAAATTGCTTGCCTTATTTTTTTTTATCAACTACCCATGACCAAAATATATTTAGGCATAGATAAGAAAAAAAATCCATTTAGTTTATTGTTCGCCCAAATGCTTTGAAAGGCAAACAATTTAATTAAAAAAAACTTTTTTTCCAATTTTTTTTTGCTTTATTTAATTGTAATTCTGGGAAATTAGGAACATAAAGCTTCAGGATAGAACAATGACATAAAAAACTTCCAAAATTGTAAAATAAAATGCTCCTTATTTTATCTTCCAGTCCCTCCCACCCACCACCAATAAATAAGGCTTCTTTCTTTTCCCATAAACGCTGTCGTAGATCTTACTTCCGATGCTTTTGCTACCGGATGTAAATACATAAACTGGGGTCGACATTCATTTTAGTCTATTCTGGTCGTCCGCTCTCACTTGCACAAATGGGGAAATTAGTGGCCGCTTTTTAACCTGCTAAAATAGATTCTTCCGACTTCCCGTTAGTGTTTTTTTTGACTTTGCCTTGACGAAGCCATGGAAGAAACTGGTTTTGAAATAACAAACTACGAAAAACAACCACGCGCTCTACGAAATGATTTTCGGTATCGGGCTAATGAAAACGGTAGCATTACTCGACTTTGCAGCATGGTACTGTGTAGACAATGAGATACACTGTACCATGCTGCAAAGGCAAGTGATGCTTCCGTTATTTGATGACAGTGAGTTTCCGGCAGTTCTGATTGGGGATATAAGTATGTAAATCGTAAATCCTTTCAGTTTTTATTGTGCACACACGGAATTTCATTCTTCCTACATCGCGGCAGTAAGCTTCGGGCAGTTCTGATTGGAGAGGATTTAATATGTTTATCGTTCCTGTGCGAAGCACGCTCATTCCAATACTCATTGAGCACACACAGAGTTTCATTCTTTCTATGTCCAGGCGGTGAATTTCAGAATTTCTGATTGGGAAGGCTTTAGGATGTTAGGATGCTTTAGGATGTGAAAAGAATATAAACAGTTTTACGAAATAATAACCACACAAACCTCAGGGACATCCATCTTTTAACACTATAAAAGAATAGGCAGTAAAACAGAACTTACCCGCTACCATTTTACTGGTGTTAAGGGTCTTGATCTAGGCTGAAGTTGCACAGAAAATCGATGAGTCTCTAAGCTACGCAGAAAACAGATCGTTATAACGAAAAACGACCTGTCTTAAAGTTAAACTAATGGCATCAATATGTTATCTTAATGACTGGGCTTTATGTAGAAGTCAAAATAATATTTCTCGTACCACCATTGGCATCAAGCAGCGGATCTACAGCTTAACACGTCGTGCCAGACTTCTGTAAGTCGATTGATTGCTGTTAGTCGATGTTGCCCATTGGGGGTAATATCTGAGGGGGGTTCCAAAGCCAGTTCGATTTTTACTTCTAAGAATGCCTCGTGTATAAAATTTCATGCCTCTAGCTAGATATGCATGATTTTGTTGCTGAAGCTGTTAGGGCGAAGAGTTCCAACACGAACAACAAATGGCCAATCTGTGGAGACCAAACGGTTCGATTATTGGTATTAAAATTTGTGTGTAGTGATATGCAGTGACACAATGCCAAATACCAAATTCGTTGGTCTATTTGAATTATTGAGGACACTGTATGGTTTCAAATCTTTGTTTCCCCAGACAGAATAAGAACACCAACATTGCAGTTACATTGAAATAGCGTTCAAAATGCTCTAGGCATTTTCCATATCTACCTTTTAAAGTCTAAAACTTGAAAAACAGTGCATTGGTTCAATCTCCAGGTGAGAGCAAAAAGTCCAAACAACAAGAAAAGCAACAACAACAACAAAGATAAAAATTACAACAACAACAAGAAATGGCGATTCTGTGGACGTGAAACGGTTCAATTGTTTTTATTAAAATTTCGAATGCTGTCAGAGAGTTATGACACGAGTCAAAATAACGAATTTCGTTGATTTAGTTCAATGATTCTGGGGAAAAAATATAGGGTGTCTAAGTTTAACGTTTATTGTGGAAGTTATTGCTGCGGCTTACATAACGACCGCCTTGATAACATAAAACCTGCAAACAACTGTTCACTTACACCTATTGTCCGAACATGCCAAAATTAAATTTGCAAAGTTTCCACTAAGCTGACAAGCGGTTAGTATTGGTCTCATGATCACATGCTTTTTTGCTGACAAAATTTGACTTCTAGACCTAACTGTCAAAGTTTGTCCATGCTACAGTATTTGTAAGCTGTGACTTGCCAACAATTATTCTTAACATTTAACATTTCATCAATATTTGTTAGGCCGCTAAAAATTAATTAAGTGGTTTTCGGAATTGGTGCTGAAAAAAATTGACACGAGCGGGCGGTGTTTTTATTTTACGTTTTGTTAGTGATTTTTCAGATGCAGGTGATGCCTTTTTTTTACCAAACAAATCGAAATCAGTATCTTATATTTTATTGTGGAGTACAATATCTATGTTTCTACGTACCATGACCAATCCAATACCTAATATTTAGCATTCCCCTTCTCCTGCGCTGTGCAATCTAGAGACTGATGTTCTATGGTCGTCTGGCACTCCTATCCACCACGCATGCGCGGCCTCCCTATTTAACCTCGGACGAAGGCCTGAGTTTCATCTTTGTTCTCTAGCGCTGGACGGGTGCGATCATGTTTTTGTGCGTCTTTGTTTTTCTCCTCCGGAAGCCAAGAGCTATGGGTACTCAACGAGATCCCCTGCCCAGGGTGGGGTCCTCATCCTCTCCTCCGATTATTATCTCTGATGACCCACCGTCGGTTGAACTTGCGGCGGCTTCTGCTCCCCCGACAAGATCTCCACAGACGGATTCCAGGTCTCCACCTAGACCTGACTTACCGGGCCTCCACTCCGCCCATCCAATGTGACCAACTTGAGTCCTCTAGGGGTCTCCGGTCTCTTCAGTAGTATTGTTCAAGGCAAAAAACTTTACTCAAGACTCAAGCTTAGGGTTAAGGCCCGACGCTTCAAACTGAAGCGGTCGGCCCCTACCTTGGAGGTCCCCATTGATCTCTCTTCCCACTCCTCCCAGTGTTCGGCGTCCTCACGTACTCCGCCTCTGGAATCGGCTTCCCAGCCCTTCTTAAGGGAGCGTGTAGATGCTCTTATAGACTCTGCTTTGCGTTCCTTCAGTTGCAAGCCACCAGCTACTACGGATTCCAGTGTCCCTCTATGTTTTACGGACAACTGGGTCTATTTCTCCGCAGAGAAAATTAGGATGTGTTTTCCTGGCGTTGTGGCTTTTGCCGGTAACCTCGGCCTTGTTTCATCGTCCCGCCGGCGGCTTCCCTGGCTGAAACAAAGGCCTCCGGCTCGGACTTCAACCCCTTTCCTCAGCATCGGGTCGATCCCTCGGATTTTTTTTCATCACGTCAAGCCCCACTGGATCAACCAGTTGACCGTGATCTTTCGGAAATCCCTCTTCCTGACCTCCTCAAGGCAGTCGAAAGTGTGATTCCGAATTGTTTCCTCAACAAGCCTTCGCCTCAGGACTCCGAACTTTGCAAGAATCGCGGATTCCTTACCGTACTTGGCTTTGGCCTCCATGATCACACTCCATGCCAAAACCTTGTACTTGGCCAGTCGACAACTTTACTGACCACACTCATCCACACGGACAGCTTCATTCTTGGTAATGGTACGCCTTTGGAACTCGACAAGCATCTGCTTCTTTCTCCGGTCATCCGGCGATGGCACCCCTAACCTAAGAAACTTCAAGACTTACCCTCAGTTGGAATTCCTCGCAGCAGACGTCCATATGGATTTCGGCTCGTCTCTCTATCTTCACCGACGAGCAATGGTTCCCATAGCTGTACTTCGGGACAGCGAACGGCTTCTGCGCCTTGGAGTCCAGGTGGCCTCCCAGGCTGACGTTCTGAACACGGCCGCCAATGCCCTCTGTAAACGACTTACCATGGAACCATCTCTGGAAGAGACCAGGCAGAACGCTTAGCATTCCGGGAAAGCGTGCTTCACCTCCTTCCAGTCCATGGACTGGTTCACTCGGGCCCTCATTAATTCCACCCTCTTGCTTCACAATGTCGTCCTCAACATGGCTTCCAATCTCCACGACTCCACCAGACATGTACTCCGCAATGAACCAATCCATGAAACAGATACCCTCTTCCGGGGTCTCATGCACAAAACTTGCTTCTCATCTGGATATCACTCGCAAGCCAAAACCCTATAAACAAAAGGGCCACAAACGACAAAGACCGGAGTGCCCACCAGGCACCACAGATCCCAGCAATGATTAATGCACGGATTCCCCCTGCTTCCCAACATCGTCGTGCTCAGTCACCCTTTCTGAACAAGGGACAGAAGCACGAACGGAGCCGCCCCTTCGACCGTAGCAGAACTCCGGATTCCCACTACCGGTGCTCTTCCTCCAGCAACCAACAGCGATCCAGATCATCCTGCTGAAAATTACCTTTTGTCCATACCGGTCGGCGGTCGCCTCCACCTCTTCCTTCTAGCCGGGCAAGAAATTACCTCCGACAAGTTGATCCTCTCTATCATTTCACTCGGATTCCTCCCGTATTTTTTTTGTCCTCTGCCTCTTCGCCCCCCCCCCCCCTTGGACGGAAGCACCACCACCAAACCCTGTTCTTTCCGAGGAGGTCTCGTCTCTGCTAGCTAAGTGTGCTATTCAGGTCGCATCCAATCTACAGTCCTATTTTTCTTTTCTCCAAAAAAAAACAGGCGACCTCAGAGTGATTTTCAATCTCCGACCCCTCAACCGTTTCATCAAGAATCCTCAGTTCCAGATGTCAACCATAGACTCCAAACGACAATCCCTGCTTCCAGATGATTGGGTAGTGTCTATAGACCTGGCAGATGCCTACCCTCACGTGCCCCTTCTCACATCATTTCAACACCTGTTTCGCTTCCTGTACGACGGAGTAGTCTAGAAGCTGTCCTGCCTCCTATTCGGGCTAAACGTGCCCCCCCCCCTCTAGATTTTGTCGCCTATCCCGAACCAGTACTGGTGTGGCTACATCACTGTGGCATCGGTGTTGGTGCTTACCTGGACCAATGGATTTTTCCTTTCCAGCGCTACGATCAAGTCTTAGACAACAGGGACTCTGCCCTGAACCGGCTCCAACGTCTCGGATTCGTTATCAATTTTCCCAAGTCCAGCCTGGTCCCTGACCAGAAATTCCTCTTCCTCGGATTCGCCTTCGATCTCCGATAGGTGCCTGTGATGCTTCTCTTGGATCAGGTCCAATCCCAAATTCAATCTTCAAAGTCCGGACGTTCCTCTAGTAACCCACGTTCTCCAGGACTTAGCTAGACTCCCTCATACGGACTCTGGACTCTATGGTCCTCCTCGTTCCATACAGGCGGTGGTTTGTCTGACCACTCCACCTCTTCCGCATAAGCGAGTGGACTTCTCGATCTCCAATAGACTCCAAGCCATACCAGCAATCTGACAACTTTCATACTCCGATCCTGCTTCAATGTCTGAATGTATATTTTCTTACCCACTCTGTTCCCCTTCACAAACAGGCACCTGACCTTCTCTTCTTCTCAGATGCATCGCTCCACAGTTAGGGAGTCCATATCGGCGACAACACAGTCTCTAGCACATGGCCAGCCGGTACGACTGATCATATAAACGATGTTGAGTTGTGAGCCGTTTTTTCGAACTTCAACACTTCCAAGACATCCTCTTCAGCAAAGTAGTTCAGGTCCATATCGATAACACTATGGCAGTAGCTTATCTCTGAAACGAGGTAGGAACCCGGTCCCACTCCTTTCACGAAGTCACCTACGACATCTTCGACCTTTGCATTCTCCTCCGCGTAACATTGCTCCCGCTTCACATCCTAGGCAGTCACAATGCAGTCGCGGATTCCCTGTCTCGACACACTCCTCTGACGAGCAAGTGGTCCCTCAACACATCCATCTGCATTTATCTCTAAGGACGGACCTTTGTCGACCTGTTTGCCACGAGATTCAATGCCACACTTCCCCACTTCGTCAGCCCGGTCCCCAACAACCAATCCTGGCTGTGGACTCTGTCACAATGGACTGAAACTACCACTTCGGCTATCTGTTCCCTCCCCTTAAACTGCTCCCGCAGGTTCTCTACAAGATATTCCGGTCATCCAGGCTCTTCATCCTCATTGTTCCCAACTGGCCGTCGGCTGCCTGGATCCTTCTTCTACTCTGTCTTATAGTAGACTCCCCTCGCCACCTGCCGCAGAGTCCCAATCTGCTGTCCTAGCGACGCGGATCGCTACTCCACCGGAAACCTCAGTCACTCCGGTTACATGCATGGCTACTTTCATCCGACTTCTTGAAACAACAGGAGGTCATCCAGACCATGCCAGCCGTATCGCCTGAAAGGGGCATCTACAATTCACACTGGCGACTACGGCTTCATTGGTGTCTACGCCAACAAGTGGATCCAGTCAATCTGCATTTAACCCGTCTTCTTGATTTCTATTGCAATCTCTTCAAGGAAGGACTCCGCGGTTCCACTATCCTGGTATACCGTTCTGCCCTCAACAACGTGTTCTGTGCAGTAGAACGCCCTCATCTCTTAGAAGACTTTCGAATTTCGCTTCTCCTCAGGTACTTCAAACTTGAATGCCCAATCACCCGACGCTAGTTCCCAGATTTGGAACTTTCCATCTCCTCTCCCGTCTACTTGCAACTCTGTACGAGTTACTCTTCTCGTGCAGAATCAGCCACTTGATCCAGAAGACGGTCTTCCTGACTTCAATGGCAGCATGCCTCTGGCTGCACTGAGGTTCAGGCATTGACGGCAACAGCAACGGACTGTTTCTTCCACACGGATTGCTCCTCAGTCAGTCTTACTCCGCGTGCCTCTTTTCGAGCCAAGATTCAGAGGCCAAGTGACCGCACAAACCCCTTCAGCATTCCGGCCATGGTTCCTCTCTTAGGCGACGAACCAGAACGTTCTCTCTGCCCAGTTCGAGCCCTTTGCTATTACCTGAAGAAGTCGAAACCGCTCAGACGCAGCCAATCGCAACTCTTCATCCCCTTTGCCTCACCTACGGGGGCAACCTCTGCACGAATGATTGCCACCTGGATCAAGACAATCATCGTTGATGCTTATGCGGACTTGGACTGTGCCAACCAACGCGTCCAAGAACAACCCACGAACTCCGAGCAATCTTGACTTCCGGGGCTCATAGCAACATCCCCATCACTGACATCATGGAAACTGCCTCATGCAGCTGCCACAGTCTTCACGTCCCACTACCTACAGGCTATGTCGCCCCAGGTGGATGGCCAATACCGCATCGGCCCCTTCGTGGCAGATAGACAGGTACTCTGACTCCCCTTACGCATTAAGGTCTTCCGCTACTCGTCTAACATTACGCAAAGATTTGTCTTTCTGGGGTCTGACGCTCTACCCTAGGGGGCTCCGTCATGTGGTCGTCATGGCCTTTGACGTAATCAGTGGAATGCTAAATATTATGTAATGGATATTTTCATGGCACATAGAAAGCCCAAAATACCAGGTACAGCTGAATGATTTGGGTTTCTATTGCCTTTATGAAAATATACATTACCTAATATCCCACTCTCCTCCCATCTGTGTCGCCGCTGGTGTACTAAGAGGAACGAAAGATGAAGTTCAGGCCTTCGACCGTGGTTATATACAAGAAGCCGCACATGAGCGGTGGGTAGCAGCGCAAAACGACCATACAACTTCAATCTCTAGATCGCACAGCACAGGAGAAGGAGAATGCTAAATATTAGGTAATGTATGTTTTCGTAAGGACAAATCAACCAGCTGTACCTGGTATTTTGGACTTTTAATGCCAGGATCATCGTGCACCAGTTGCATATTTGATAAAAGGTATTGTTTAGATCTAAGTTTTTAGTTGTTAATGACTCTGAACGACCCTCAGATTCGTTTCGAGGTGATCATGTGAATGGAGCAGAGAGCTGATATAGTCATCGGCTCCAGGAAACGTTTTGTGAAAGTGCTGATGCGTGATCCGAATTTTTTTGCACAATGTCATAAATACGTTTCAAGCATTAGGAAAACAACCCAGGTGTGCGCTCCCAAGAACCACTTAACTAATTTTTTAGTGGCCTTACTTAGAGAATTGCAACTAAAGTATAAAACAGTACAATTAACAGTTTTTCCTGTAACGAAATGAACGCACAATTCACTTTTCCCAGAGAAGGTCGTGTCACTTCGTCCATTTTACTGTATTTTTGAATCTCTCCATATTGTAAACTTTATACATTTCTTACTTTGTAATATTTAATTTTAACTAGTTATTTGAAAATTTTTGTCTTCTTCAGTTACGTTTTTATTTTCTCTATTTTTTTTATAATTTTCTGAAAATTCTTATATTGTTTAATTTAAAGTTTTTGACTTTTTGATAAATTTAAAATTATTAACTTTTAATTGGTTGACAATGAAAACTTTTTATTTGTGAAATTTAAATAATTGTTTTATTGTTTGTTTCATAATGTCCACCTAATTTCAGGATGTCATCGATTATAACAGACTACAAAAATGACCATGATTCATCACCATTTTTATTCATTGCAGCTAGCTAGTCAATGACCATCTCGAATCTGTCCAGCGGCGCTTCACAAAATCTCTACCAGGTATGAGAAATTTTTCATACGATCAGCGGCTGAAACTTCTACAGTTGGATTCTTTAGAACTCCGCAGACTAAAGGCAGACCTTGTACTGACGTACAAAATTGTCCATAATCTTCTCCCAATAACCATACCTTTTTTTGAAGTTAGTAATGTAACAATAACTAGAGGTCACGGATTTAAGCTAGTAACCCCAAAATTTAAATTAAACTGTAGAAAATCATTTTTTTGTGTTCGAATTGTTCCTGTCTGGAACACACTGAGCGAGGACATTGTTTCCGCCCCGTCGGTAAATATTTTCAAGAGGCGTTTGAACGTGTGTTGCCTAAAACGACACCTACTGCGTCCCAATTTTTGTCCATAAGTAGGAATGATCTGTATTTTTGTATTTTTATTATTATTATTTTATTATTTTTTTTTATTTTTGACGATAGTCAATTTTGTCTTGAATTGGTAAATATGTAATTTGATATTTGATATTAACACTAGCGGTAATTGTCCAGTTTTATTTTGTGTAAGTTTTTAAGAAACTGCCCTTCAGGTCGGTCACCTCCATTTTCCTGTATTCAAGATTTTTTTCTTTTTAATCCACATTTCTTCCCTCAAGAGATCATGAATATTTTTTATAATTTTGACGTGCATTTGCTGATGCAAATTTGCTAATGTTTTTTTTTTTTTTTAAAGAATGGAGTGCTGTTAGTGGTCTACCCCGACCCTTGCATGTCCACTTTGCTCTTTTAAATGGAGGAAAGAAAGTCATTTTATTATATTATTATTATGTCCTAAATTTAAAGGAAATTAAACGGTAAAAGGCATAATCAAAATAGTCACCTATTTCCAGACGCATTTTAGCTTAATAAAGACAATGAACCATTCCTCATTTTAATTCGTTGTAACTACTTCGTCTGTATTCCAATTCATAATTCATTTGCATTCTAAATTTGAAAAAAATCGGAAGATAATAAGCACAATTTGAAAATGGCTATGGTACCTAAATTCACGATGGTGCCTATTACAGAGTAATAATGATGCTGTTGTAGTAAATTCCCCAATTTAATACGTCGCATCTACTTCCTCACCGTTTTCAATGGTAAGAAAATTGGACGGTAACAAGCATAAATCCAAGATGGCTCCCATGCAGAATGATAATGATGATGGTACATTCCAAATTCTGATTCCTTGCAATTACTTTGTCTACGTTATAAATTTGAAGCCAATCAGACAATATTAAGCATAACGTCAAGATGGCATCCATTACAGAACATTAACGGCCATGGTAAATTTTCCATTTAATTCATTGCAATTTAATTCATTGCAATTCATTGCCGACGTTCTAAATTTAAAGAAAATTAGATGATAATGGGAATAATTTCTAAATGACAGTCTGATTTTAAAAAGGAAACATAACAGATTAATAGTAACGATGAGACATCGATAGTTTCCATTGGTATCAACTATTTCGTCTAGGGAATTGGACCGTTATCTCTCTCGCATAATAAAAATCAAATCAAATCAAACAATTTCGCCTAAATTCTTAATAATCAGAGGAAAATAGGGATAAATGCAAAATAAGCAACTAATTTCAAGATGGTGCCCGGGACACATTACAACAACCATAGCACATACATTAATTTAATGTTTATCAGCTATTTCGTTCAACTGCAAAACGTGAAAGAAATCGGAATTTTCAACTCATAAACATGTCAGATTAGATAGATACAAACTATATTCTGCAAGAGGTAGTCTGTAGGATTCAAATCAGGTACACCAATCAATGGGAAAAATTCAACGTTTAAATTCCTACAAAGGGCATTCGACACTATTCCTACTCAGAATGCAACGTTTCATACTCATAAAAATTAACATAACATGTCGGATTTGTCAGTGTACGAAAGAGCATTCGTTATTCAAATAGGAATGTTAACACACTGGTATAAGTTTTGTATTTCTTTATATGCGTGAGTATAATTTTGTTACGGTTTGTTGAACTTGTATTATTATTCATCTGGAAAATAGTATTGTTTAAATTCGAACGTGATGCTTTCTTCTAAATACCTATTTCAGGTAGACTATAACACAATCTTGTAAAGCCTACGCCTATGTAGGAAGCTACACTTTGACCCTATTCCTATATTTTGTGAGGCTTAGTTCGACCTGTACGTAGGTCAGGTCAAACGTACATCCCCGGAACTAGAACGAGAACAAGGAACTAGAACTAAAAAAAATAACAAGAACGTGTTTGTAGTGCCTCAGCCCGGGTCTTTTATTTGGCCACACCAAATTTCTCAATCTTTGTACTAGAGACAGGCTTGGTTTCAAGCTAGGGTAACATATTTTTTTGCAATTTTTGGAGTTATAAGCTCACAAAGAAAAGTTTTCATCACAGAGTCCCTTGCTGACATTTACTAATACTGGCTATTGCTGCTGTGAGCTACAGTACGTAATTTTTTAAGGAAAAATAAATTAATGCTGATATTATCGCTTGAAGATTCTTTGAGTTAACAGAATAAATAAGATTACGAAATAATACGCATGCAAACATTGGTGAATTGTATCTTTAATCACGTTAAAAAGAACATGCAGCCAAACAGAGCTTAACAGGTATCATCTTTGTACCAATAATAATGGCCTAAATTTAGCGTGAAGTTGCACAGAAATTCGTCGTATCTCAATGTTAAACTAGTGACAAAGAGACATATATTCGACTGAGAAATGTATATGGCAACAAGTTAGAAGATAATAAGTTTATGTATGGCTGCAATAAAAAATTCAAGATAATATTGCTCGTTCCACGATCGGCCCAATGAAACCACCAAACGAACTTCATCGCTTAAACCATTGACGTAGACCACTGTAGGTCGTCCAGTTGCCTTGATTGACACCACGACTGATTGCGTCAGCTGGTGTTGCTGCAACTTGGAGCAGACTTGCAGTGTAATTCGAGATAGGTTAGATTAGAATGCGGGATCAATCTATCCAAACCAGGTGCAGCAGCATGTTGAGAAACATTCCTGGTGTATATGGGCTCAACAACAGCTGCAGTCATGTATAGCAATTGATTAAATTCGAATATAGCGGCCCATAACGGCATCCAAGAACTGGTTTTTGCTGTGTAATACCTACTAAGTAGTTTATTGACGACTCGAAGTTCATGGTGAACTTGTGTGAGCCGTATAACACAGGTAAAGTAGATTAGGACATGATACAAATAATGAGAAAGTAAAATTGAACTCAATATTTGTTGACAAGTACTATTATGAACATAAATCAACAGGATGCATCAGAAACAAAAATAAAGTCAACGTAACAGTTTAAACACTAAAAGAAATAACCATCGATAATTGCACATTTCACATATACATGGTGATCCAACTAAAGTGTTACGAGCTCATTTCCTGTGAATGACTAATGAGAGAATAATAATGATAGAAATGCAATGATGGGTGTGATTTGGGACGTTTACACGCGAAAAATGAATGACCTTGAATTAATATTTCAACGTCATCCTCGTGCTGTCTTCCAAACGAGATAGGATACGGAAAAAAATAAAGTAGAAAGTTGGACACAAGGACACAATATGACCAACAATAAAAAAAAACAGATTCAAAATCGGATAATAAATAAAGTAGTTACGCTGATGTTTAAAAGCAAACTCTGTTGGCTGCGAGAAGCAATCTTCAAGTTTTCATTTACCTTTCGAACAATTAGTAGATGCGATTAACTAACTTGGTTAATAGGATTAACCTTGGCGGCCTTTCCCTGGTTGAATGATATCACTACTTTTAAAGGGCGACCCTTTTTGGAAACTTGGCAGCTTTACTTATACCAGTTTTGGTTTTGGGTGGATTTCTGCTACTAAGACCAACCAACCTTTGTATACAAAGACAGAAGAAGAAAGCTACAAGCGATCATACTTATTCCCGCAACTTATACTATATAAACTAAAAATGGTAAGTTATGTAAGACCACTCTTCCTTTACATATCCAGCTTATAAATTTATACAGGAAACCCGCAGATAAAATTTGCGGAAAAATTAAAAAACAATCTGCGGTTATTTGGCCACTTTCTGCAACTTTGAGTCTGAAGTTTTTCTGCAGATTTGAAAAACGGATTTTTTTTCCTCAGATTTAAATCGGAAGTTTTACTGCAGAATAACAACTGAACGAAAAAAATTATGTTAGAAATTTTAGTAGTCATTTTAGCTGCCATTTTGATTTCATGGATATTTGAACACATCATTCATTATTATGAACTTAGCAATGTCTAAGCTATAGAATACAGCGCAAAATTTTCTACTACGCTCTTAAGCTATCTACAATTGTGGCATTGTAATTAAGTCTTACGTACCAAGCCAATCAGTAAGCGTAATGTGTATGGGTCCAGGTTTTGAATTATGTAATGTGGGTAATGTGGATATCCACTAAAGTAATGCAATTGTTGACGTGCCTTTAAACAGTAAATTGGCCTTATTAGTTCTACACACCGACAATCATTTTTTTGTCCCTTCGAAATACTTTCATAATTTATTAAGTGTCAAAACTTCACATATTTTGAAATATTCTGAAAAAATTCTGCTTTTATTGCCTTCATCTCTGGTAATTTAGTGCTTTGTGTAAGCCTAGATTGCATTCAAACTGCTGAATCAATTCGCCAAGACGATTACGGGGGATTTTCAGGTACTTGGACCTGAAAAAGAATCTTTCCTTATGAAAACTATTCAATTTATGCTTAGTTGGTTGGTTGGGCGACTGGTTAGTTGGGGATGATCATCTTCTCGTGATAATAGAAGACTACAAATATGAGAAGTTTGACGAAAGAAAGGAAATTAATCCGTAAGTTGTGTAAGCGTATTTTTAAAGTCCGTTGTGGGTCCTAAATTACCGAAATTAGCGAAAAAGGACCATTTGAAACAATCAGCAACAATCACTCAACAATTCCTCAACAATACATGACGTCATGATTGACGTTGCCCTTTGTTACTTGGGATAAAGGAAAGGGAGTTACTTGGGGAGCACTTTCGACCCTACACCTCCATTTGCCAAGGCCACTGGTTAGATGAACGTTAACAATTGAGTGAGTGGGCCGATAAGGTTGCTGGGGTAACATCGCATGACGAATTACAGGGGGAACACATTTGGGTACATTTATGGGGTCCCTGGAGTCCCCTCTGGGGGCCCCGACCCCAAGACCAAACCTTTTGACTAAACATACATGGAGAATGTGAAGACCTCCAGTTACAACGTGCTCTCTTTTACGACTACTCAGCGTGAGTAAACAATAGGAGTGGAGATGGCATTGTTGAACTTGAGTCATCCAGGACTGTCAGTGGTGAAAGTCTGCAGTGGTGTTCAGTTGCGTATTTGGCTGAGGACGGTATTTTATTCAGGTGGCTCCAGTTCTGTATGTACTTTAGGTTAGTTTGTACTTTAGGTTAGTTTGTACTTTAGGTTAGTTTGTACTTTCGGTTGGTTTATTACGTTAGTTTGTAAGTAGTTAGTAAGTAGTTTTATTGTAGAGTGAGCGGATGGCTTGTAGGCCTTAAGGCTCAATAAAACAAATTCAATTCAATTCCAGGAACTGGCCAGGTACTTGATGTGTGCTAGTATGTTAGTGTTTAAGTTAGTTTGTAGCATGAGCGTATGGCTCAATTTGGCTCAATAAAGAAACTCAAAACTCCAGCATATGAGATTGGCAAATCGTTGAGAGGTTTTCATGGTTGCGTACGACTCGTCTAAGTAAGACCTTTCCAAAGAGGTACCATTCGACCCCCCCTTTTCGTTTGAATTTTTTAATTCAGGGTGGCTACTGCGCGGATCTACACGGATAATATCTAAACGGATAAAAATTGATGATTTTTAATTTATATAACAAATAATACACTTGAGAAAATTGCATCCGTTTATGTGCTGTTGTGCTTTACGAATTACATATTTAAAAAAAGGTAAAGCACAACAGCACTTAAACAGATGCAATTTCTCAATTGTACATTTGATTACTTAAATTAAATATCCTAAATACCAATTAAATACCAATTAAATTATTGTTTACGCACAAGCTTTAACTGAACCAAAGTCAAAACAGCAAAGGGACACAAATAAACTTTCCTGTAAGGTTCCTCATATCGAAGTGTTGCTGTGCTGTTTAGTCCACGTGAAACCTTACTGCAGTATTGAATCGTTTTTACCATTTTTACTTTTGTACACGATAGATCAGGTAGTGATTGGTGCATTCTACTTAGCTAAGCGACATCGCTGGAAATTGTTTAAAAACTGATCGTCTTGTGCTTAGCAAAGCTCGATAGGTAATTGCGGGGTCGTACGAGTCATTCATAACCTG
Organism: Lithobius niger; assembly: GCA_023313725.1. NCBI lineage: Eukaryota > Metazoa > Arthropoda > Chilopoda > Lithobiomorpha > Lithobiidae > Lithobius > Lithobius niger. Next base: position 17,215 of record JAHWFP010241707.1, read on the forward strand.
GAAACGTCCTTGAAACTTGGAAGTAATAATGAAATTTCATGTCTGGAAAAGTGTTTGAAAATCTTGAAAAATGTTTCTGTATGTATTACGATGAACGGAAAGTAGTTGATGTGACTAAAGAAAACTGAAAAAAAAATTAGCCTATCGCGTGTGTAGCCGTAGATTATGCTTCATTTGTTTGGTCATGACAATTAGTTTTGAAATTTGTGCTCTGGCTTTAATTGTATTTACGTATGTAATGGTTAGACACAGCACTAAGGTTTCACATGGAATAAAAGCACAGCAACACTGCAGTATCTGGAACCCTACAGGCGCCATTAAGCCTCATCTGGGCCCCCCCCCCCCCCCCCCTTACAGGAAAGTTTATTTATGTCCCTTTGCTGTTTTGACTTGGGTTCAGTTAAACCTTATGTTATGCATCAAACGAGCTCGTTTTTGTTTTTTAATTCGTGCTACTTTGGCGTATAACGCCGTTTATTAGCTTTTACTATTATTTTTTATCTTTATCAATTACTGCTTGCCCTAACCAATATAGAAACAAATCCTTTAATCTTCAGTCTTTGCAGCTGGCGTTTGCAAATTGGCATTGTTGCATAATAACAATGTTTAAAACAATGTAAAACAATCAATCTGGTCGTTTAGAGCTATATAACCCCTGAACCACTTGACCAATTAAAAATGGCCTTATGGAAAGGCACATGTACAGAACAATACCAGTAAAATGAGCTAAGAACCAGTTTTCTAAGACAAATTGTTTGATCTGTACAGAGAGTATCAGAAACGTGTCGTTCCAATTCAGTTTGTTTATTAGGGGTTTCGACCCGAGGGTACGCACCCCAATACAAATACAACTCAACAAGTACAACGAGAAGCCAAAAATGAAAATCATGATTCCAGCTCAAGTCAAGATCTCCGATGTGTCAAATCGGAAATTAATATAAGTTGGTACACGTGTTGTTCAAGTCCAACAAAGCTCACATACCAAATTACAGTGGAAAATATTGAAAGATACCGGAGAAATTAAGCATCAAAATTTTGGCTTTAACTTGGGAGACAAGGATCAAGATTTTATATTTACTTATTTCAATTAAAAATCATCAATTTTTATCCGTGTACATTTTAACAAGTAAAGTGAAACTAAAATCATATAACCCTCTTTTTTTAGGCCAAACTTGACGTTTTTGTTTGTATTATATTTATGATTTAGTCCTCACACCAGCAAAATTTTGCAAAACTAAAATAAAATTGTCTCCGTTCCTATTCAATATTTTTTGACTTAACTTTGCCGGATAGTTGATAAGTATGAAAAGAATATTTATACCAAAAATTATGCAAGCCTGCACAAGAGCAAAAGTAGGGAGGCACACGTAAATTTGAGTAAATTAGAAAACTGTTAACTTCTTGTTGTACTTCTTGTTCTGCCACCATTTCAGAAAAAATACTGCACCTACCTAAAATTTGAAACATGATCTTATCTTTGAGTGGGCTTCCCTCTGAAGCCCACATCGTTGCATTAATTATGTGTTTTGAAGTTTTCAGTTATTTTGGTTTAGTTTAATGTGGCAAGTTGCCTGCATTCGGTCTTCTCTCCCCGCAGGTTCTGAGGCGCAATTAGTGTTTTACGTGGATGGGTTCGTTTGGCCGTGGTTTGGCTAGCCCCCTTCCCCTTTTCTTCTTACCTCTGGTACTTATTTCTGGTCTTAACCCTCATAAGAGACCACTATTTCAATTGGTCGAGCCATTCGGAGTAACAGAATAACACTTTGGGGCCTTGGCCCGTCATCATTCACCCTCCCTAAGAGAAATGATACACTTATTACATGACAACCCCCGCTCACAGTAGTAAATATGGGTACACTCCTAAACCGGAAGTGGATCACAGGTATGTCATACTAAGCTAAATGGTTTAGAACGACCGGAAGGGACGTCACGGCCCAAGATGGCGGCATCCAAAGGATGGTGGTAGGTTCAGTTTCGGTTTATAACAGAATTAAAAAAAAACGGACCTATAATAGTATGGTGGAATGAATACACACTTTTAAAACATAAAAAACAAAAACGACTGGGCACTCTTGACTCCCCTAAAAAAAACCATTCATGTACTCCTGGGAAAAAAAAGTTGTTTTATTGGTGAATAAGTCAAAACAGGAATACAAAAGAAGACAAACTACAAACTCGTGTATCAATGTTTATTTGAGTAAAAACAAATCCAAGACCATACAAAGAGCAACACATTAATAGTAAGGTATGATATTTACAAAAGCATTCAATGTATATACAGAATAATAATACTAAGATAGTGTCATAATAACATTGGCTAAATCATATTTACAATTGACACATTCGTGATAGGCTAACCTTTATTTACAAAAGCATATATAAGTAAGCCATTTTTGTTTCCCTCCTTCTTTCATTTGTACACTCGACCAAAAAGAGAATGAGATAAGTGTAACCCCTAGCCTTGGGGAGAATGTAAATAACGTTAATGGGTTTCAATAAGTATGTGTAATTTGAAACGACAAACTTTGAACTTTTGTACCAATGTTTATTTCAGCAACAAGAAGTACAGACATCAGAACATAATAAGTATGAAAAAGCACAAAAGAGGCACGAATAACGCGAAACCTAAGTTTACAGTATCTGACTCACTGTGAACATCTCGTTCACCCGATCTACAAGGCTAGTGGCCAGAGCAGTAGAGGGTTTTATGTAATGACTTAGTGAATATTCGATCGGTTTCGGACGTGTCTAGACACGTTACAACATGTTACAATTCATTTCAAACTAAAAAGTAAACAAACCAACAGTAGCTTTCAAGCTCCATCACGTGGCTATCCCTCCCTCCATCATCCATGCCAGTTGTTTAGATGCACAACGACAGGATTAGGTTTCTCGTTTCTATTCTTATAAACACGCAAAAAGCCTTATTAACCATAAAAACTACTTTCATTCATTTCCCACTAAAAGTAAGTCACGTTGTGTTTCACACAACACAGACTACCTAATGAGAAGACTATGCCCACCGCATTGGGAGGAATATGAAGAGCTTTTAATGGGGACAGAAATAAAATGGAAAAGGATGTAATGCTAAAAATGATCGATACGTAAAATGACGCTGGGTTCGGTTTAGAATCGACTCCATAACACTAATCAAGCCTTATTACCCATAAAACCTTCATTTTGTTCCATTAGTTAACCCATATTACACTTGAAAGCTCATTTATGTTCGTTAACACAAGGACAAAGTACAAGCACATAATAACCTAATCCTGTCGTTGTGCATCCAAACAACAACACATTTTCGTTCATGTCCAACTAAAAGTAAACCAACGGTAGCTTTCAAGCTACGTCCTGTGGCTTTCATTCCCCAACCCCTCCCACACAATGGGAATGTTCCAACTAACCGTCATACAGCTAATGGAATAGCACAACAGAATGCCAAAGACTGATTAGACCATAAATGGCGTCATTCTTGGTTTCGGACGTGTCTAGACACATTAGAACGGTTCCAGCCACAGTTTCGGTGTCAGAATCTAATAAAAACGGATCTGTATAGGGTGGATTTAAGCAGACACACGTTTAAAAGCCATAAAACAAAATTACTGGACACAATTGGCTCCTATCCAGTCTTCATTCATGTTTTTCTACAAACAAACCTAGTGTTCATAGTCAAGAAAGTCAGTACATGTAGTTACATGTATACCAACAACGACAGGGTTTGGTTAATAATTTCCATTCTTATAAACATGCAAACCGGTCACCATACTGAATGGCATCAACCTACTCATTACCATTAATAGATGACAATAGCTTATATCGTCCAGGTTTTTGTTTCGTTTCATGTTAAATAACTTTAAAAAACGTTTTATTATTCCCACTCCATACCACTAAACGTGTCCGGACTGTTAAAATATGGGGTAGAAAAGTCGAATCAGAAAAGAAAATAGAAACACATTAGTAATGAAACAAACAAACACTATACATTGAGCGATACTAACAAACGAAATGCATCTTATTGTCACGGATTGATACTACTTCACACAAGTAACTATGCTTCTAGCTTTTGCGAGAGACTAATGACAGAATTACATTCTACTTGCTGTACCCCAGCGTAACATACGCCAGTCTAGCCGTTTCCCGCATACCTGAGCGAAATACTGTAGTGGGCAGTATGGAATGAAAAGGGTGCCGACTGCCCCCTGCTTCCTCCTCCGAACTCCCCTGTGGCCTACCCAGTGGTATGGTCTAATTTTTCCCCGTAATTCCTTTCCCGTCCCGGACCGCCCCCCTGTCCCTTACCTGGATTCCCCTATTAAGTGGTCTGAATATCCCCATCTCTGCCCCCCCCCTTCGTTTTAACCCATGCTGATTTGTTTTGTTATAGAAGTAAATGTCTTTTTTCAATGGAGGACGCTCAATTGCCCGTTTCTCCGTTCTGATACCAAGCGCAATAAACTCAACTACGGTCGTGCATGCAGTGATTGTTACTGAACCAACTTTGAAACTTTTCAAGTCGGCTCTAAGAGGTAGCATTATTAAAGCAATATTTCGATTGTTACTGATTGTTACAGACCACACCCATTTGTCTGTCATTGTCGGTCGCTCGCCCTCTTTCATTATAGTGCATGACCGTATTATATATAGAGATTGCGACGGATTGATACGCCTGCACGCAATTGACCACACTTCTATCCATTGAGCGAGACTAATGACGAAAGTACATCCTATTGTCAAGGATTGATACTACTGCACACAACAGATAATACTACAACATTTAGTCATGCTTTCACCCATTGTGCTTGGTTCATACCAAAACCTCACATATTATCCATAAAGAAAAAACAATTACGTGTCTGTCATATGAAATAGAACATAATAAGTCTGAAAAGGCACAAAAAAGGCACGAATAACGCGAAACCTAAGTTTACAGTATCTGACTAACTGTAAACAGCCTGTTCACCCGATCTGTAAGGCTAGTGGCCCCGAGCAGTAGTAGTTTTATGTAATGACTTAATGGATCTACGAAAAATTAAACAGCAAGCGCCAAACCTGATAAACTCGATTTACAACACCTCCGACTCACTGTAAACGGTTCGTTCACCCGATCTATAAGGCTAGTTGCCCCGAGCAGTGGTAGATTTTATGTAATGATTTAGAGGATCTACTAAAAATTAAAACGCAAGCGCCTAACCTGATAATTCGAATTACAACACCTCCGACTCACCTTAAACAGCTCGTTTACCCGATCTAAAATGCTAGTGGCCCCGAGCAGTGGTAGGTTTTATTAATTACTTAGTGGATCTACGAAAAATTAAAACGCAAGCGACAAACCTGATAATTCGAAATACAACATCTCCGACTCACTGTAAACAGCCCGTTCACCTGGTTTATAAGGCTAGTGGTCCCGAGCAGTAGTATGTTTTTTTGTAATGATTTAGTGGGTCTACGAAAATTTAAATAGATATCGGCAAACCTGATAATTCGAATTACAACACCTCCGACTCACCGTAAACAGCCCGTCACCCGATCTATAAGGATAGTGGTCCCGTGACTAATGACGAAATTACATCTGATTGTCAAGGATTGATACTACTGCTCACAATTAACCATGCTTCTAGCTATTGAGACTAGTGTCACGAATTAATACGACTACACGAATTTAACCACGCTTCTATCCATTGAGCGATACTAATGACAGAATAACATCTCATTGTCACGGAATGATACGACCGCACGCAATTTACCACACTTCTATCCATTACAAAACCTCCAACTCACTGTAAACAGCCCGTTTACCCACATCGGGTATAAGGCTAGTGGCCCCGAGCTTTGGTAGGTTTTATGTAATGACGTAATGGATCTTCTGGCGGCGTCAGCCCACGCGGGTTATATGATTGATGTTTGACTTTAATTGCAAAAATGTACACAGATAAAAATGTACACGGATAAAATGTACACGGACTTTTAAATTTAAATAATAAAATGTACAATTCAGAAAACTAAATCTGTTTAAGTGCTGTTATGCTTTAAGAATAATTGCGATTCGTGACGTACAACACCACTTAAATAGGTGCAATTTTGACGCAATAAATATATGAATTGTACGTTTGAGTATTTAATTTTTTATTCGTCTACAGTTTACCAAGTAAAGTCAAACTTCAATCGTATAACCCCGGTTTTTACGGAACATTTGACATTTTTGTTTGTAATTTTACAGAATCGATGTAATCCATTAGGCACTTAATGGGAAATATAATTAATCAGCGACCATTAATTACACCAAACTTAGGATTTTCTTTATAATACGCGCGCCGGTTCTTGAGTCCTCCGAAAAATTGTCATCGACTTTCTTTACCAGCAGCAGTGGAGCTCCCTGCATGTAACTAGCATTGTAGACTGCTCTGCGGGAAAGCCAACCGACCAACTACTGAAATCCGTTAATTGGTAGGCGTGAGCTATGGCAGCAGAAGAAAAAAAGAATCTTCTTTTTTTCCCTATAGCAGGCGCGAATTACGCTTAAAAAAACGTTTTCCGTGTTAATAAAAAAAAAACGGAAATAAACGTTCCTACTGGAGGCATAATAATTATGTGGTTAAAAAAGAATACTTGTTTCTCTTCTTTACTTGAAAAAAAAAATGATTTCGCAAATGATAATCCTTACGAGATTCTTAGTGTATGTAGCACTTCGGTTGGATTGTTTTCAACTCGCTTTTCCAAACTCATTACACTGCAACCAGGGGTATCGTGACATAGGGGAACCGGGGGGGGGGGGGGGGGAGAAATACGTCCCCTCTAGCCTCATCTCAATTTCCCATAAATAAACACGATTTTGGCTTATGCGTGGACGGCGGGCCACCTGGTACCAGCCCTTCTTTTTAAAAATTGTCAATTTGGGTCTTCCAGCTGTCTCAAACTCATTAAAGCATTCTCCAAGCGCTCCCGCTGCCCCCTAGTTGTAAAAGATTTCCCCCCTTCCCCCTAATTTTGTGGGTGTACGACGCCCCTGACGGCAACTCGTAGATCTCCATGAAAATTTACAGGCTCACAAATGAACAATCATTCGAGTTGTTCATTCGTGTCGTAAGTTTTGGGTCTCAGATAAAACTAATCACAAACAGACCTACAATTTTAGGGAACATTTTATATAATTCTTGTTCTCTGAAATTTCAGGTCAAATTGCAATTCGCGGTTTTTATTCTGAAAAAACTTATTGTTTACCTGTACGCCTCCAGAGTTGTAAATTTTTATAGAGATACGAGCTTGAGGGTGTGTGTGTTTTTTTTTCAGGCGAAACTGTTTTTGTAATCCCCTCAAATCGTACAAAATATATTATTGGTGCTCTATACCCAAAACGTGTGGTTAGGTGGGAATTATAAAACAGGACGTCTGGCTCTTATCACTATTTGGTGGGTCAGAAAAAGAACCATATTTGTGCTTTTACAAAAGACTTTGTTTGGATCAACAGTCAAGCTGAGGAAATTTCTTCTAAAGCCAGATTTGTTGTCCTTGCCCTCTATTTGTGGTAGAATAACTCCAGTGTATCATGCAGTATCCTTTAATGAATCCTTCTTACTTTTCAAGGTACTGTTGGGGGGAATACATCTTGCTGATATCAACGCGCAACGATTAAAATTACTTCCCTGGCTTGACTGTTGTTAGTTTTTCCTTGACGAAGTTTAGAACGTGGTGGAGTGGCCGCCACTTTTATCAGCTCTATCAGTGCGCCAATACAGCTCACTCGATAATTTGCGTTGGATCATGGGAGGACTCAAGATAGGACGCAACCATTATAGGGTGTTCACTTTTCAGTGTTCAAAAAACCAGATATCAAACTCCCAAAAAGTGTAATATCATACAAAAACTTAAAAAGGACAAAAAGAACAATGAAGATTTTCATGCAAAATGGCTGCCGTCAAGGTTTTCATCCGAACCCTGAACATTCGACCTTAACTTACACTTCGTTGATTATCAGCTTCGAGAAATTACGGTTCGGACCACAAACTAAATGGCTCTGATTTCACTACTTTACATGACAATAACTTGATCATTGTTTTTTTTTTCTCTTATTGTTTTTTTGTTTGTTTTTGTTTTGTTTGATATTATTTTACAGAATTTAGTAATTTAGGCTGTGGGGATTACTGTTTTATGAAAAAGAAGAAGGAGAATAAACAAACCGTGGCGTAATTTTTATTTTTCTAAATGCATTGAAGACTTTAGGAATTCCAAGTTACATCAAACACAACATAAAACTTAAACATTTTATGGGTTTTGGGTTTGTTTTTAGTTGTTTTTACTTTTTGGTTGTATTAGGGAAGAAACTCTGGTAATGTATCTTTGCTGGATCAACAGAAACGGTTAGGCTATAATCGATGAGAGCACTGCGTGTATATCACCAAACAAGGTTTATCTATAAAGTTTTAGTTAATATTTGTTGTTACTTGTTTTAGAGCAATGGAAATTTCGTTAGCGCTAATTTTGGCAAATCAAGATCCTGCACTCCGACGAATACTGTGACTTCCTTCCGGATAGGTCAAACCAACTCCTACTTTCATGGACACTTTGACATCTACAGTGCAGTTAGGTCATCTTATGCTTATGGTATGCTTATTGACTTGGGCTAGGTATTCGATTCGGATGTGTATAATAAACTCACTGTAAAGCTAACTATTTGGCTTTAAATGATGCCTATCTAATTAGCTCATCGATTTTCATTTTGTGTATGTTGGCAATAACGTTTTCAAACCTACGCAAATACGTATTGGTCTTCTACAGAGGTCTATGTTTAACCCCTTACTTTTTTATTAGGCATTATTAATTATTTGGAGTTTTAATAATGAGAATAACTCCAAATTTTCGGATGATGCTATTAACCTTGTTAGTAATGCTGCTGTTGAGTGTGGCGTTCTTTCTGAAGCCCAGGTAAAGTGATAAGTGACGGATGACTGGCACGTTCCAGTTGGAGTTGTTAAATGTGTAGCTCATCGTGTGGACATCTGATGAATGATATATGACATTTCCTATGTTTAACCAGACATAGTTAGAAGATATCTTGTTTTGTGAGAAACGTTTACTCGCATTTGGACATTTTAAGGTGTACTTATAATCAGTTTTGGAGCACGCATTTAGTCAATGGAACAAGCTAAAAACGTAGAACTGTTGGAATCAACACAGAAACTTTATACTAAGTATTTGCTGGGACCACATGGCAACTCATAATATGTTGACCGCTTGAGCTTACTGAAGTTGGAGGAAATCTTGCTGGGAAATCTAAAAGCTGATCGCTCACTTACCTTTTATTTATAACGTGGCTTAACTAGCATATTCTTCGCTTCTTAACTATTGGGGCTGTAATCGTACTAGAGTTTCTGGAAGTAAATCGAGTTGCGATTGATACCTGGAAAAAGTTATTCTCACACTGGAAGTCTCTGCCGGCTGATAGTGTGATGAGTTTTCTGGGCTTTCAGACCCAGAATGTCTTATATCGACCTATCTATATTTATTATACATATTTTGCCTTACTAGGTTCAGTTGTATAACTGCCTTATTATTAGCGAATCCTCGACCTCTTTGTTATAATTGCCAATTTCTTTTATATTTCTATTAAATTTCTATTAATTATCTGCAACCATTAATTAAATGCAAATTCAGTTAATAGCTACACTGTTCATTATTTGTGTACGCAGCTACAACTAAGGTTATGAGACTGTTATTGTCTTATAACAAGAAACGAGAACGATAAAGTAATGAGAAAGAGAAATCACTTAATAAAAATATTTTAATGTCATTTGAGAAAAGCTAATGATGAGGTTATAATTTACAAATAGGAGTATTACAGTCTTAATAGAGAAAAACAAACGTGAATATCTCCTAAGATCTGCATACATATGGAAATAATAGTTCCCTTTTCTTTAATATGGATAAATAATAAATATAAAATATAATAATAAATAATAAAATACGAAATCTTTCCATACTTTTACATGCACGAACCTTGCTTCTTAAGTTGCAGAGAATAACAAGAATATTTTTAAAGAGTTAATTAAAATCCATTTAAAATTCATACAGAAGTTGAGTGCTATAGGTGATGCAAGATGATTTATCTGTTTAATTAAGATTTAACTAATAAACTGGAAGTGTATTACAGCTAACGTTATTTTTCATATATTACCCAGTATGCAGTGTAAAGAAAATGGATATTACTCAGGTGTATGGGTTTCACAAAAACATTATACAATAAAAAATGTATTCAACCTGTATATATCAGGCTTTTCAAAATGTTTTCGTCACAGTCTTATCTTCAAGTATCAAGCTTCACTTAAACAATCACAACTCTTCCTAATTATTCTAAATTTTAAAATTTGAATAATCAATATTTTTGCCAGTTGTTCACTTGAAATAAAGCTGCTCTCACCTACAGAGATCTCTACACAGACTGTTTCGCCCTTGGTTGGGCTCGTCAATACCATATAATCTGTGAACGACAGCAAAGGCACCTTTCTCTAGGTAATTTAACAAGCACAAAATTGGACTGGTTTCAGCAAGCTATAAGCAGAATATACTGCTTGTTTTCGTGCTCTATTTTGGTAACCATTAGACATCCAAATTTAGGCCTATTAATTGTAGTTGATTACTTGAAATCAAGCTGCTGTCACCCACAGAGATCTATAGACAAACTGTTTCATCTTTTTTAGGGCTCGTCAGTAGAGAATGCTCCGTGGATGAAAGCAAAGGCACCTTTCTGGTAGTAATTTAACAAGCACAAATTCGGAATGATTTTAGCAAGCTATAAAGCAGAATATATTGCTTGTTTTCGGGCTCTATTCTCGTAACTATTAGGCATCCAAATTTAGGCCTATTATGGTAGTTGAAAACTTGAAATGAAGCTGCTGTTATCAACGGAGGTCTCTAAACAGGCTGTTTCGTTGTTGTTTGAGCTCGTCAGTAAAGAATACTCTGTGAATGAGAGCAAAGAATACTCTGTGAATGCGCTTCACTACGCCCATCTGAAGGCTACAACACTGCACCTCAGTTGCGTTATATCCACCTCCACTTGCCATGCAGATGTTGGCATAAAACGTATTGCACCAGTAAATCAGCCGCATGCAACTATTCACCTCACACTGAACCTGAGCAACCCTCCCTCTTCGGAGGAAATGGCGACAATAATCCAACAAGGGCTGTGTAAAGGAGACATATATTTTCCTCAACCATGCCTTGTTTAGAACACAGCTCGCTTGACTCAACCAAGCTAAATTACTGGAACACTGTTGGACCCTACGACGCACCTCATGAATCTCTCTGCACTAAGATAATTTTGAATCCAACCACATCCCTAAATAGCACACCTCCGGCACACTATTTACCATCTGACCAGTGACCAGCAATAACAAGGGACACAGAGTAATCTTTATGGCGAATAAAAACAATAATCTGTGACTTGCACACCATCAACTTCACCCAATACGTGGCTAACCAAGACTAAATCACGATAATAACATGTTTCAATGCCCCTTGAATCAAACCTACATCGAGACTCACTAGCCAAACCTCCAGGTCATTTGCAAACGCAGTCACATTCGACAATGGGGCCTCTAACAGACCATTCAGGAGAACCGTGTACAGCACCGGACTAATTTAACTCCCCTGCTGCAAACCCCAAGCCAATAATAGAACTTTAGAGAAAAGTGTTCCTATCCTAGTAACAAAGGAACGACTACACAACAGCGCATGAAGCATGGTCACCATTTTCTTACAAACCGCTCCCCTTATCAATTCTAACCAAACAAAGTCCAACGCTACCCTATCGTATGCTGCTCTAATTTGCAAGTAGAGAGCCACCATAGCGCAAACGATTCACCAGGCTTCTTTTAAAAGCAAAACTGCATCTTCAGCACTCCTAAAACAGCAGAAACCAAATTGATTGCAGTGGAACACTGAACGAGACCCCAGATGCCCGACCAACCTTTTGGTCCGCATCCTCTCAAACAGTTTCCTTAGACATGAAAGAAGAGCGATTGGCCAATATGACACTACACAATGCCTGTCTTTTCCACTCTTCGCTGTAGGAACTAGGATCACTACATTCCAACTTGTTGGTATCCAACCACTCTTCCAGAACTGATTAAACCAGACCAACACTGCCGCAGCCTGCCCAGGACTCAGATGCTTTAAACAAGAACACAGGACACCATCCAATCCTGGAACTCCCTCTTTACATACTGACAAGGCTACCTCATACTCGCCCATAGTAAACTCCTCTGCCACCACTTCCTCAGCTGTATCTACATTGATTCTTACTGACGGGCAGCTTCCTGAGTAAACAACTGCAAAACGCTCCTGGACTTCTTTTGCCTGTCAATGCTCATGAACCTCTTCACCTTTCATCACTGACGAACCGTGAAGACTATACATCCAGGGTGTGGTACCGGCTCGCTCTGCCCCTGCAACCATTTCCCATGCGTCAGATACCAATCAAGAGACTCCTACTCAAGGACTTCGAATAATCTTGCTTCACCGGTTTAAGAGTTTTTTTTACGATCCTTCACTACCACCAGGGACTGGAGCCCGACTTTCTTCTGAGTGATACCTCATAAACCGACGATAATACTGTCGTCATTTGCAGACCTCCACACGACAGCACACTGACCACTATACTGGCTTTCTATTACTGCATACAAAACGTCGTGGATTTTTACCCGCTGAGTGAGTGAGTGCTTTATCAGGGAGATACAGCCACACCTGGCCATCAGCCCACCACAACAAAATTACAACCAGTTACATCTTGGAAGCACTAAAAACTAAAACTACACCAACAGACCCAACACAGAAGGCACCGGCCCTACACCAAGCGCCTAGTTGCCATACAGAAGGCTGCTACAGGTTCCAGGCCACACACACCACAGCAACCATAAGGCATAACTGACAGGAGTCCTTGCACCTCTCCCAGGAAGCGGCCCAACCAAAGTGATTGCTCTTCAGAAAATTAAAGGGACCGCAGAATGAAGTGTTTGATCGTCCTACGTAGCTGTCAAAACGTTCTGCCTGGTCGCAACTACCACTGACCTCCGAAGCAGCAGGTCAAATGCCGCCTTAGTGGACAACGTAGGGTGGAGGTTAAAATACTGACTACCTGGCGCCCTTCAAAATCAGTTATCCTCCTCTGTGAATCCGATCGTTTTGACACCATCACACCAGAAAGCTCAACACAGGCATTTGACGCCACCAAAAGTGGAATCAGTTGCTCAACTCCCGCGGATGGGATAAAAGGTATGTGGCAACTTCACTGAATTTTCAGGCTAGGAACCCAAACACCACTCCCCCTTCAAGGGATGCACGCAGGAAGTAGGTATCACAGAAAACTTCTAAATTCAGATCCTGCCCCATTCCACCATACATACCAATGACTGCCTGCTGGAGCACGTGACCCAAAAACCAAGGAGTGACGCCAGGCCACACTGCCCTCACAGGAACATCTTTCAAGCACGACTCTTTAAATACCCGCACAGCTCTGCCTGCAGTACCTAGCTCATACAAGACAGCGGCTTTATGGGGAAAATTGTCCCGTTACAACCTGCCAACCACATCACATGCGACCCTGGCCAAGTTCCGCATTACCATATTCAGCACGAGCGATTGTGCCCTGAACTTCAGCAGCATTACCCCCGCCTCTTCCTGGAGAGCCAGCAAAGGTGGTGACAACAATGCCCCTCATAATTAACTGGGAACACACATTCACCTCCGTTTGAACTCTGCTAACACAACCTTGGGGCAGAAATGGAAGGCAATAGTTTAACACTTACTGAATAAAGGAATTGTGATAGTGATATTTATAAATTAAAAGGCCACAGTACCATCGATAAAATATGGAAAGTTTCACAAAATAACACACAGCATTCACCGCGGCACTAAAATATTCGATGCTAAGCCACACCGACACGGCCATGTCAGTATGACTCAGCGGTAGAACCTCGGCCTTTGATTCCCAAGCTGATTTCTGACACATGGAATCATTTTCTTCACTTTTGCAACTTGTCGTCATGGGATAAAAAGGAAAATACGAAATATTAACAATGAAACATTTTTCGTTTGTTTGTGTGCCCTATGTTTATTTTTTAAATGGCACAGATTTAGAAGAGAAATACAAAAATTAAAACTCTTCTGAAAATTCATAGCGAAGTTGACATATGCAAATTACGCTAGATGATTTTTCTGTTTAATTATGAGTCACCTGTTAAACTGGAAGTGACCTATAACTAATACCATTTTCATATCGTAACCAGTCTGACTGCAATGAAAATAGAGAAGTGTTTTTAAATATGCGCTCACATGTATTGACTTCACAGAAACATGTTGAAACAAAGAAAATGAACTCAACTTCTGTACATCATAGTTATTAAAATGTTTTCCGAAAATCTTTTCGTCACAGTCTATCTTCAAAAATCATTCCTTACTGAACCAGCGCAGAGCTCATCGCAGAACTTCCTAAATCATGCTGGTGATCATATGTCAATTTTCCCTGCACCCTTATACTGCCCATCAAAAATTTATTGAATTAAATGTTTAAATAGTAAATAGCTGACCTTGGGCCTCGGTGTAAACACCTATGGTGCTATAAATTGTATATTTCCATCTGCCGAAAAATGGTCAAGACACGCATGGTGGTGGGGCTTTGGACACGGTAAAAAAACACCTGGGTTATATAATGTGTATTGGTCACTGTGACCATAGAAGCTGTAACTTTGGACATGCTTTAGAATTTCTGCTCCATAGTCATTTCTAGCGTAAAGCCCTGGACTTGCAGGTCCGTGTAACCATCCACCATCATACTCAATAAGTGTGGGTTGGCTCTTCAATTCTTCTGGTAAAAGGATGTCACAAGATAATTCTTTAATTGGATCCATGTTAATGCTGGTTTCAGGTTCACGAACAGACAACCATTCGCCATAGTCAATGGACTTGTATTGAATGGTGTTCAGCGCTTCCTTAGTTTTTTTCCAAACATCTTTGTCTGCTGTTGTCCTAACAAAGAGATCAGTATCAGTATCCCAAGGAATACTTCCTCGCATTTTTACAGCAGCTAATACATCGCCATCTCGAAATTCATAAGGCATGCCAGTATCAAACATCTTCTTGAGCCTGAGAAAGTATTTTTCTCTACAGCAGAGAGGAATTAAATAAGACTTTGATATTGACCGTTTGCAACTAAGGCCACTTTCTTCGCATGATATGGACAACTTTATTGCTTTTGGCAACAAAATTTTACTCAACTCCCATTTACGAGCCACTGGAATCCAATTGTCTTTGTTGAGACTTTCTGGACGATGGCTGTTAGCAAAATGCATTGCATCTGGACAACTTGTTGCTAAATAACTGGCATTTTTTAGTTCAAGGAAAAAATCAAGAAAAAGCACGTCCTCTGAAAGGAAATTGTGCAAGGGGATCTCTTTGAAGATACTTGTTCTGGCTACAAATGGTCCAGACAAGTAATCACAAAACATACATTCGTTTCTGGAAACGTGATAGCCTTCTACATACTTCAGTACATAATTGGTCATTTCAGTTTGGTAGCAACCCACACTCCAGTGACCAGTTAGGTTGCGTGCAGCTCCACCAGCAATAGGAATGTTTTGATAGTTA
This sequence comes from Lithobius niger, assembly GCA_023313725.1. Taxonomy (NCBI): domain Eukaryota; kingdom Metazoa; phylum Arthropoda; class Chilopoda; order Lithobiomorpha; family Lithobiidae; genus Lithobius; species Lithobius niger. The sequence goes on from JAHWFP010241707.1 coordinate 32,851, forward strand.
TCTATGATGCTAATTTGTCTCTCTAGTCTTGAAAAGTTACTGAAATGAAAAATATCACGTGCAACAAAAACATATGGTGTAGTAACAAATGATAGTAACTTCGTCCAGATTTTGCCTGAAGAGTCTGAAGTTGGCACATCCACTGGATGTAAATTGCGGAAATCGGCAGCCAGCATGGTAACACAATCTAGCTTTGTTGCAACATAAATGGAAATAGTAGGGTAGGTTTTGTTTAGACCTGTTAGAATCCAGTTTAGATATTGTGAGCAGTTTTCAAATGTCACAGTATTTATAACAACAGACACAACCTTGTTGATGGGAGGTGCATTGCATGGTATTGTTACCCAGCCTTTCTCATTTTCGTAGTATGGCTTACCGTAACTTCTGTTGCTAAAAAACTCAGTGCACACTACTTGATCCTTCGAGGTATTTAGATTTGGGTTTAGAATTTTATCAAACATGTAGCCAGGATTCATCAGTATCATTATACGTTGTAGATGTCTCATGGAATGATTGGATGGTGGTAACTGACTCTCTTTTGAGACGTGTAACTGTTCAATGACAGTGGCCAACTCACTAAATACTTCATTAAAATACTTTAGTGAAGATAAAGTTCTTATAGGGATAGGTTTCATTGTTGTACCTTTCACAGTCGTGGGTTTCACAACGGTAGGCTTCATTGTGGTATACGGTTTCCTTAATTTCGTTTCCTCTGCGAAGTTGGTGCATACATTCAGACAGGATTTCTTTTGCTATAAATTGTGGTATATAGTTGTGAGGACTACTGTAACTAACATGAGTGCCAAGTACCTTGCAAGACGATTCAGGTTCCCTAGAACGAAAAAAAATGTTATTGTTCATGCAATATTTTGCCTAGTAAACTTGTCTAAAAATACACTAATAGTTTTGTAAATAAGTGACCTTGCTCGCACTTTCCATTTGACATTTAACCGTTAATTAAATGATAAATTTGGATTATAATGGTAGCATTATAGTAAACGAAATAAACATCGCTTGAAGAACATTCACTTTGAAAGATTATTCGTAACTTTTTCATTTAAAATTTTATGATCAAAGGTACAGATATTATATGCCAATATTGGGTTTTGGACGTTATTTTCTGCACCAAGTTTGGATTTTTACGAATTCGGAAATATCCTATGTTCAAAAAAATTTAATGCTGAAAATAATAGAAACTATGGAGCCTTAAACTACACGACTGACAGATGGAAACAAAGTGGCACTAAACTTCCAGTTCACCAACTCTGGGCCTGAACAAAGGCACACTTTCCCAAATGACATGTGTCACTTCTCCCATTTACTCCGCAGTTGTCCCATCCACTCAATCCCCTCCTACCACATCGACTTCCTCAACAGGTCACTCCTACCCCTCCTAATCCTCTTTTTCCATCCCTTCCCTTCCCTCCGAACTTCACCACCCCCATTTCCCCCTAAACACTTTCTTTGCTATGAGGCTAATAAACAGTGATTTTCGTTAACTTTGCTCACACAGTCATTGAAGAGTTTTCATGTGGTGTGATATCTTCCATTGCATTGAAATTTCTTCCTCACTATAACTGAGTTTCCCAAATCATCATCCCAAATTAAAACTTCTCTATCGCTTCCTTACCATCAAAGGAAGCTTTGACATGAAGCTAACATGAAGCTAACATGAAGCTAGCAGATCGTCTCATGGCTTACAATGTAGTGACGGGATTCCCGTCAGCTATAACATATAACATTTTTTTGGTCATTATTCTCACCATCATGATGGATTTATCATCAGTTTTTTTTTAAGTATCAGCTTTAGGTTTTCTACTAATTCTGTGCAAAGTTTCGTTTTTAACGATCAGTTAGTATGATGTGATTTCTTTCATTGCGTTTATGTCTCATCCAAGGGAGCTTAGCTCACTTTGCTTCAATAATATTTATTGCAGGAATACAGAAACTGGAAACTGCAGTAGGAGTGTAAACAAGCATCTCAACTATACTAGATAAAGTAAAAAAGTTTAGAGTAGAAAAATTAACCAATGAATGGTGGCTGTCAAACGCAAAAAGTATGTAAAAAGAGTATTCAAAACAGGCTACTTTTTAAGCTGATAAATGGTTTGGCGCCATTTTCGGCAGTTATTTTTTATTTAGAAAAATAGGCGAAATTCGTATTTCTTGAACAAAATTTAATTCGCTGTAATATTCGTAACCGATGTGTGTTCAGTATAATAAACGATTATTTTTATGGGTACAAAGCTAAAAGTCGTTTGTTGGCCGACGACCTGAATTTAATCATCCGCTGAATAGGGAATTTGTGATTAATTTTCTTATTCTGAACAACCCTCTTTCCGTTCGAAATGATGAAGGATTTAGAATTTGTTTTTATTGACACCATTAATTTTCTGCTGCTATTTAGACTTTTCACAAAAATTAAACAGAACCACGTAATATAAATATTTTATTCGAAATAGTTTGTTGTCACGCTGATGAACGATTTTAAAGTTAAAAGGAAAATGCATTTTTTGGGTAGTGCCGTTTTGGCAGACATTTCTGATATCAATTTACTATTATAACACCGTGCATTTATGTCTTTCGACATAAGTTTAAAGAATATTCAGTAGTGGTAAAATACGATATTCGGTTACACATATATACCCCCACTTCCGGTCACGTGATAAAAGTGGGGGTAATGATGCACTTCCGAACATCTGTTGAAAAGTGGGGTTACATTTTTCGTCAATCTGGAGGACTGTGGAAAAGTGCTTTTTACTATATGTTTTCCGGCTTTCGTCGATCTGAAGAAGGGTGGGAAAGAACTTTTTGCTTCCTCCTATGATGTCACTAACGGTCATGTGATCAGAGTGGGGTAATGATGCACTTCAGATCACATGATGAAAAGTGGGGTCGTCACTTCCGGTTTTTTGTCAATCTGGAGGAAGGTGGCTTTTGTTACCTTTTTCTTTTTTTTTTGTTGTTATTTTGGAGAGGATGCCTTTTTCTACCTTTTTTAGGTCACAAACATACATATCCCCAGTCACAAGACCAAAATGGGGGTGTCACTTCCGGTGGGTAACGAAAAGTGGGGGTATCATTTCCGGTTTTTATCGATCTGAAGGATAGTAGGAAAGTGCTATTTGCTACCCTTTTTTCGTTTTCATCGATCTGGAGGATGGTGGGAAAGTACCTCTCGGTAAATTTCTTCATTTTCATCGATCTGGATGATGGTGGGAGAGTGTCTTTCAGTACCTTTTCATTATTAAAAATAAATAACAAAAAAAAAAGAAAAGGCATGGATTCCACTTCAATAATTTTAACGGGAATATGTGGCGAACTGAGCTGCAATTTAAAAACGCCTATATACCTAGACCTTAAAAAAGAGTATGAAATGGCGGTCGTCTCCTTGGATACGTACTACAGTATTTTCAACGTGCTTGCTGACAATAACGAATTTTTGTACACCATCGATGGTGGAGCGAATTGGATCGAGGTGCGAGTCATTCCCGGTGCTTACGAAATTTCGGACTTGAATAATTTTATACAGTCTACTTTGGAAGGAAGTGGTCACGAAAAAATTGCCATCGTTTTGGAACCGAATCACAATACTTTAAAAACAAATTTGGTTATAAATAATCCGCGCTACGGCGTTTCGTTTCTGGGAGATAATAATTTAGGAACTGTTCTAGGATTCCTTCGGGGAACTTATACTAAAACTCAGCAAGGCCAAAATCCGTGGATATAATGGGGCTCAATACAATTTTCGTTCATACTAACATAATCGGGTCTTCCTACGTGAATGACGACACTCAACCTTGCATATACGCTTTTTATCCGGGAGTGCCACCGGGTTAAGAGATGATAATTTCCCCTCAAAATTTAATCTACCTTCCTGTAACTACCGACAACATTCATAATATTCGTATTTGGCTAACTTCTCAAGATAATGAAATTATAACTTTAAATGGGAAAACCCTTACCGTCAGACTTCATCTAAGGTCTAAAAAATAATTTTATACAAATTACAAAAAGAATGTTAGTTTTTATTTGAAAGAAAAAAAAGAATAATTGGAAAAGGATTCGTCGTAGATAATAATCAATTAAGGGCAAAAAACGCAGCATTCATCAAATTTATAACGAGAGCGAGAAGATGAGTTTAACGGAGCATTACCTCGATGTAAACGAATCTTTACAACAAGATTCTTCCGTGGAGAGCTACGCATTTCAAGAATATAATCCGATAGTAGGAACCAATCTAAACAACGTCATTTCGGAAATTAGAATCGTAATCGGAAACCAGGATTTGTTCCTACACGTCGCGAATAGTTATCTTCTGATTAAAGGCAGGTTACTGAATGTCGACGGTTCTAGTTTTGCCGACGCGGACATAGTGTCTCTCATCAATAATGGTTCCATGTACCTGTTTTCCAGCATTAAATATCACTTGGGGGATAAGCTATTGGACAAGTTAAATTACCCCGGTTATGGGACTCTCATGAAAGCTATCCTTACGTACGGTTCGACCGATCAAATGTCGTTGCTGGGGAACTGCTGGGCGTTAGATGCGGCAGAATCTTCCGCGGACAGTTTGAACGATAACATCGGATTCAAACGACTCCTAAAGGAAGCTTCTCGTTTGCCATTCCTTTAAAACACTGCATGGGATTTTTCGAAAATTATGACAAGGTGCTGTACGGTGCCTAGCATGTTCTAACGTTGTCTAGGGCGAGCAATGACGACACTGTATTCAGGGCAGCTGCAACAGCCGTTGGGAAAGTTGAATTGAGTAGCGTTTCGTGGCACGCACCGCACTTAACCACATCCGACGAGCAAAAACTTAGGCTTTTTAGCTACATAGGAGGTGGGATGAACGTGGACTTGGGTTTTAGCCACTGGCATTACGATAGTTGCAAACTTCCTCAGAGCACTAGTTTCACATGGCGCGTGCTTACTACTTCGGCCGTTGAAAAACCGAGGTGGGTTATTCTACCTCTTCAGACTGATAGAAAAGATGCGCAAACTAAAAATCCAGCCGTATTCGATCACTGCAGTCTTCAAGACGCTCACGTAACTTTAAATTCCGAACGTTACCCGTTCTTGGACTTGAACGTAAATTACGCTACTGGAGAATACTCGATCCTGTATATAATGGCTCAAGAGTTTAGACGCACTTTGTACGATGTCGGAGACTTGTGTATCGATTCGGTGCAGTTTAAAAAGACGTATCCTCTAGTGGTTTTGGATTGTTCCAAGCAATCGGAGAGACTTCAGTCCGACATAGTCGACGTGCAAGTAAATTTGAAATTTAACGCCGCTATTCAGCTAACGCGTCGTGCCACGCGCTGTTGATCGATGATAGAAAATTCAGTTTGAAATTGGATAAAGGCAAAGTCGAAGTGATTTATTAAAAAAAAAGGAGATCGTGAAACAAAAACCGAATACAAGTAAAATCGGAAAAAAAACGTAGCGGGGTGAAAAGAAAAAGATCGCGAAACGAGGTGGATTTTTACCATTGTTGGCATTGCTGGGACACATCTTAGCCGGTGTAGGTGGTCTAGCCGGAGGTGCCGCCGGTATCGCTGCTGCAGTTAAAAAGAGCCAGAACGATGCTAAGGTAATGGAAGAAATGGTGAGACATTACAAGAAGACGGAGGGTTCGGGGTTGAAACGTAAAAAGAAAAAAAAGCGAATCGTGGCAGAGGGCTCTTTCTAAGGCCAGTGAAGGTCTGATCGATTTTACTAAACCGTTAATGAATTTCGATTTATACAGATTAGTTGATGGGCTTGCAAGATGGAATGCCCTGTGCGTAGCCTGGTCACTAGACTTGCCATCCAAAATAGAAGCGCAACCAGGACCGAAATGACTCCACACCTGGGCTGCAAAGAGTAAAGCGTGCAGCCTGTTGTAGCAGTGCTCCATTCATCGTTCCACATGCCCACGAACCAGATAAAACAAGAGATACCTCAGTGATATTTTCGTGGAATGCCTCATTTGCCTTCCTATCCCCATGCTCGTTTCCATCGCAGCCAGGGTGTCCTTTGACCCACCTAAGGGATACATGGGACAATCGTTCTGAAGCCCACAATTTCCTGCAGATGGTGAAAATTAATGGATCACTCACGTTAAGTGCTTTGATTGAGTTCTGCAGCCTGCGTTAACTGGATAACGAAATAGTGACTATGGAAAATGACGGCAAGTCCAGGTCCAGAGCCACATCGATCACCACAAAAAGCGCTCACAAATACTGCTGGAATCTACACCTCGAAGTTGACATTTTAGGCCGTATTTGAGCTACAGGATGGCAACTCCAAATTATCCTTTCCTAGCTGCACTGTAGAATGACGCATCACAGAAGATCTTGCATGCAACTTGACAGTTGTCAAATACCTTTGCGAACTGCGGGTACCATGTATAAGTGCTAAATGACTGCACATGAGCCACACCAAGAAAGCAAAGGAGTAAGGCTTGCAGAAAGAGGGCTGCACCTCTACAGCCACACCCTGCGACTCACGCATCCTGGGGCTCGCATCACAAAGGACCCTACCAACTGGATCCAAGTAACCCCTGCTGAAATTCCTCATGCACAACACCATCAGCTATTCACTTGCACGATGATACAAAGGTGGTTCTTTACACTCGACCCAAACGGCTTGAACCAGGGTCGATACCCAACAGCCAGTGATGGTTCTAAAGCACTCATTGACCGAAACTTGCAATGCCCAAATGAGGCGCAAGGAGACACAAATAATGGCAGGTAATAGTCAAGGACCGACTTGATGAAAGCCCTTTACGTTGCTAGAAGTGCGCCTCTGCGGACTAACCTATAACTAGCTAGAATTTTCAAAAAGGAGGAACGTGCACGGATCTTTTCCCTCAACCCCGTTACATGATTATTCCATTCCAGTTTCCCATCAAGGACCACTCCAAGATACTTTACGGTTGGCTTTAGAGTGACAGTGATACCGTTAACAGAGACGCCAACTGGTGCTCCTTGCGTAGACACCCAGGAAAGCAGAGGGAAAACCCCTCAAGGATTACCTATATTCTAGATATATATCAGGGACAGAGAAATCAACTCCACCCTCCCACGACAAGTGGAAGACGGATGCATCACAGTAAATCGCCACAACAACAGACAGCCCCCCCTCCCGGGCAGTTAAATATCCTCTTCACGAATCTGCACCACTTCAACCAAGGTATGACTCCAAGTGAGGGTAAGTGACACAACAACAACAAGAAATGGCCGTACTGTGGATTCCGAACGCTTCGACCATTGTTATTACAATTCTTAAATACAGTGAAATAGTTACGAAACAACCTAAAATACCAAATTTCGTTGGTCTACGTCAATTCAAAACTGTTATTTTCAAAGTTTGACGTTTAACATGGATTTTCATGCTAAAGCTTTCATAAGGACTGGTATTGCAGTCCCTGATTTTTTTCTACGGAAATTATTGCACGAAGAATCGGTAACAGACTAGACTCTTTTCCACCTTCAGAACAGACCAGAAGGCAGAGCTGCAACTACAATTCTGGCGCTAAGGGTAAAACCGTTGACCTTCAAGAAAATTTTATCCACTTTAGCAACATTTTTTCTTGTTTTATTCACATGCTGTCTCTACAGTTCGTTGGAGGTCAGAGTGCGATGTGTCCATTCTGGTGCCCGGAAAAACGGGACACAGCTAAGCGGCTAACCAATTTCTGGACGTGCTGCAATTAGATGGGGTTACACATGGCAGTACCCCCTCTAATTTTGTAGATTTCTGATGCGATCTCTATAGCAGCAGAGAGCACTGCAGCGTGAGCGTAGCAGGCATTTCGTGAAAAAAATTAGTTGGCGAAACGGGCATACACGAACCAAAACGGAGGTTCGGTTCGGGAAAGGGAAATGTGGCTTCGGCTTGATAATCTAGCCTACGTAAATACATTAGATTAAGTGTAAGGTTTACAGAAACGCCTTGTTTTTACTAGAAATTCGGGCAGCAAGAAAATAGGCTCCGAAAAAAATGTGATTTGCAGTTTAAAGCTGTGTATGTTAGCCTTTTTGATGTTAGTTATTTGTCCGAACAAATTCCAAGCAGAAAGTACTGAAAAAAAAAGCGTAAGTAGTAAGTTCGAGAATATGCTCAGGCTTTTTCTTCCTCCTTTTTTTTCAGAAGCGTAATTTAATAAAGTAAAAAAGTTGCTAAAAAATACTTTAAAAATTGAATTGCTTACCTTTAAAGCATTTTCACAGGCCTTGTTTTATACGTTTTTTATATTTTTTTCGATTTATTTTTTATCAATTATTTGTGATCGAACTGTGTTTTGGTACAGACAAGAAAAAATCTATCTAATTAGCCAACAGCTCGCGCAAATGCTTTGAAAGGCAAACAATTTAATTAAAAAACAATATTTTTTTTAACTGTATTTAATTATGCTTCTGGAAAAATAGGAGGAAGTTAAAGCTTCAGGCTAATAATACTAGAGAAAATTCCCAAAATGCTCCCTATGCAATAAAATGCTCCCTATCTTATGTTCCTCCCCCTCCCACATCAATAAGTAAGAAGTCTCTCCCCTTCCATAAACGGTGTCATTGATCTTACTTTCGATTCTTTTGCTACTGGAAGTAAAAACGTAGACGGGTTGGAGTCCATTTGGTATATTGTGGTTGTCCTCTCCTATTTGCACAAACGGAAAAATTAATCGTAGCCTTTGAACCTATTAAAATACTTTCTTCCCACTTCCCATTATTGCTTTTTTACTTTTCTTGGTGCAATAATTTTAAATTATCAGATTAATGAATACGGTAGCACTTGGCATTGCAGCTAGCTTCCGTGTCGGCCATTGTGGCATTGAATTTGCGGCAGTTCTAAATCGGGTTGCTTTAAGTATGTTTATTTCTTGTGCGAAGCACTTTCCTCCCAGTTTTCATTGTGCACACACGGAGTTTCAGCCTTCCTATACTCAGGCAGTGAGTTTCCGGCAGATCAGGTTGGGAAGGCTTTGGGATGTTAACCATTCCACGCAAAGGGCTGCCCTCCATATTTCTGATTATGTGCTGTACCACTGCCAGAATACGATAGGAGGTTAAGCATCCAAGTAGATTCTCCTAAAGCAAAAAAAAAATGCTTCGGGCGCAAATTGGTCTGTAAGGCAACTACTAATTTCCACGTTTGTGCAAGTTGGAAGCTGGAAGCAAAAGGTACGGCTTTACTTCGGTCACAAAAGAAGAAGTTGCAAGATGGATGGCGCCCATAAACTTCTGACTGAAAAAAATAGGGATGAATTAAGAAAACAGGTGGTAGCTTTTTCAAATTGTTTTTTTCTTTTCTGCTTACGTTTGCAAATATGTATTATAATTCCAAACTTGTTACTACGGTTTTTTACAAATGTTTTCGCCTTGGAATATGTTCAAACAAAAAATTAACCTCAGAAATGCAAAGCAAAAATATTAGATATCTGATTTAAATTGTAAATAAAAATATGTAAGAGCTTTTTCTTGCTACCCAGAATCCTAGCACTAATCAGGCCTCTCTGCAAACTTTAGAAATAGGTTGGCCGGCTTATCAAGCCAAATCCGGATTTCCCTACCCCGAATCTCCACTCCATTCTGGTCTATTCTCGAGATGAAAAGAGTATTAACAATTTTACGAAATAATAAACATACAAACCTTAAGGACTTCCATTACAGAACACCATAAAAAGAATATGCAGCAAAACGGAACTTACCCGCTACCATTTTTGTCCCAAGTATTAAAGGTTTTGATCTAGGATGAAGTTGCTCGAAAATCGATGTGTCTCAATGATACAATATTGGCATCGAGACATAATTTATATTTGACTGACAAATTTATCTGAGAATTAATAGGATAATAATAGGTTTATCATTGGCTGCAATTAGAAGGTCTAGATAATATTGCTCCTTCCGCGATTGGCACAATGTAGCCACAAAATGAGAGTTATCTCCTAATCCTCTGACGTAGACTGCTGCAGGTTGCCTGAATGCCTTAATTGACACCTTGACTCTATTTGTCAGCTGTTTTGCTGCGACTTGGAGCAGGCTTGCAGTGGAATTCGAGATAGGATAGATTAGAATACGGGATCATTCTTTCCATCCAGCTTCGGTCCAAACCAGGTGCAGCAGCATGATGTGAAACTTTTCTGATACAGCATATGGGCTCCATAACAGCTACAGTCACGGCTGTATATCAATTGCTGAAAAACCAACGCATAATGACCTCCAAGAACTGGTTTTTGCTTCGCTTGTAACCGAAACCAGAACGGAAAAGAAAACGAAAACCGAAATCATAAAATGGAAGAGAAAGTACATGCCTTCTCATTAGGGTGGAGTGTAGAAACCTTTTTTTCGTAATTCCTCATTGTCAAGGTGTCTAAAAGTTGCTCTTCGGCATCACTATCACACACACAAAATTTCATCACTCTGGAGTCATGTCTTGAGGTGCACCAAGGGCCTTTAAGGTTAACATTGTACGGTAATGGGCTGTGAACGTCCAAAAACACAAAAATGATGATTGACCGTTTTAAAATCTGATTTTGAAGATTATCTAATTCGATTCTCTCAGAAACTACATTAGCATGCAACAATTACAAAAAAAAATTATTTATTAAAAACTGTGAGAATAATTTACCATAGATAATTAGCCGAAATGGCCGTTTAGGCAATTTTGGCCCATAACTGCTATCTATACTATTGCACAGAAAAAAAATTTGGGGCAATTACGACTACCTTTATGAGTCCCTAAGTGTTTCAAATGAGATAATGTTAAAATTAAATTTAAAACCAGTCAAAATCATCAATTTTGCTTTTTTCGCTATTTTGCAAGTTGCCATACAATGTTAAACTTTAATGTTCTTCGGGTACCTCATGTCATGACCCAAGGTTGATGAATTTTTTTGTGTGTGATGGTAATGCCTAATAGCAACTTGTCCATACCCTGCTAATGATGAATTAAAAAAAAAAGTTTCTACACTCTACCCTATATACTTCCCATAGCCGTCAATAGATTTGAGTAATAAACCAATAGGCACTCTCTGTGGAGTAAAGTTAGCTTAACAACAAACATCCTCTACCCCTCTTCCCCCTTGCCCTGTTTTGAAGGAAAATTTAAAGGATGAGTGTCCACCAATCATAGAGAAAAAGATGCGTCAATAACGTTCTTTTTATGTTACTGTCTAGCTAGCTAGCTAGCGGTCCAGCTAGCTGACTAGCTAATAAGATTTTTCCCATGTTAAATCCCATAGACTTTTGCTCATGGCTAGCGCAAAATTGCGAAGGCCTACGTACCTGCATTTTTGGACACGGATGTATGGTGATCTGAGGATGGTCCTTTTGTTGGTTTGGGGGTTGTAGGGGCTCGGGACAAACGCGTGGGAGGGTTTTGAAATTTGCCACCGGCGAATTTAAATTTCGTTTCTTTTCCAAGTTGCAACCAACGATTTTAAGCAACAATGGCTTGAACAATCAAGACTGGTCCTTAGATTTATTGTAAAAGCTTGGACGAACTAAAAACTGAACTGTAACGAAGGACAAAATAAAGAAACATTAACGTTGCCGTGGACTGCGTAAGAATAAAGGGATGCACGTTAGATGATGGTTACGCAACAATACGAGCATACACAAGCTAATTTTTTTTGTTAATAACCCCCCCAAAAAATGCTTCGCGTTCTGCTGTTTTAGTAACAGCGACCTTCGGGGTTTACTGCATGACTAAATGTGAACGAAGTCTTGAAAAATTAAGGGGAAGTTGCAGGGATAAATAAAACAACTGAAGGGGATGCGCTGATTGAGTGAGCGAAGCGAACGATATCAGCGATTATTAGTCAGTGTGTGCAAAAATGAGATTGAAGCATCTTAAACAGACGGTGTAACCTAATGTACGTTCACAGTCCTATGAAAGTTGTGATATCCACCCAAAACCAAAACTGGTAGAACAATCCGCCAAGTTTTCCACCAGGGAAAGGCCGCTAAGGTTAATCCTATTACCCAAGTTAATCGCACATACTAATAGTTCGAAAGTTAAGTGAAAACTTAAAGATTGCTACCGCTAGTAGCAATCTTCTAGTTTTCATTTAACTTTCGAACTATTAGTATGTGCGATTAACTTGGGTAATAGGATTAACCTTAGCGGCCTTTCCCTGGTGGAATGATATCACTACCTTCAAAGGCCGACCGTTTTTGGAAACTTGGCGGATTTTTCTACCAGTTTTGATTTTGGGTGGATATATATATAACCAAGATCGTGTTTTTTGTTTGTTTGGCCACAGTGGGAATCGCTATAATCCTTATATATCTTATTGAAGTCCGCAGTGGAAATCTCGTTAATCTTTATTTTATTGAACTCTGTAGTGGGAATCTGGAGGGTTGGGCGACTGAGCGATGGGCCAACGGTGGTGTTTAATTTGTTAGGACCTTCAACAATAATTGGCAGGTGTAGTGACGTCATTGTACTTTCATCTAAACGGAAAATGACAACAAAGCTCTATAGAACCGGCCAGGCACGGGAAGGGAAGCCCTCGTATTTTATCAATATCTGGTTACGATTTATTTATTGAGCCAAGAAGATCTACAAATCCATGCGCTCACTAACTAAACCTTGACTAACCTATACTAACCTAACCTACTGCCTCCAGATACACAAAATATAGGACGACCCTGGGTGACAACCCCAGACCACAATACATTTGTGAACCATATGAAACTCAAACACAGGGCACAGGGAACACCGCAAATGCGTCATTTGCCTGAACATCCAATTAAATCCTACTGGAATTGCTGAGTTGCCTTGCAGAAACCCACCGTTCTGGGTAGAGATCCGACACGTGAAACCGAGTGCGGCACAACACCGAGTGCAACCCGCAAAGGTTCGTCCTTCCCATCGAGAAAGAAGCGCCGCTGTACGACCCAGAGAGAACAATCCTCTACACATGCACACAGTGGTGTGCAGCCCAAGCGAAACAAACGTGCTCGCAGTTGCACATGCCCAATGCGCAATCTAGAAAGCAGACCAGCATCGCGCCTGGAAAAACCATTGAGAAGCCTAGGACAAGACGTGCTGGGGTGCAGCCTATACAAGGCGCGGCCAACCCCACCAGTGGACCACTCCTTCTCCCACACTTTGCCGAACATCTGCTCCACCACTGGCCGTAGATCTCGTGGTTCCAGGTCGATCCTCGCATCAGTTGCTCCACCCGTCGAATCCTGCTTGGCCAAAGCATCTGGCAGCTCGTTTCCAAAGCAACTAGAATGATTGCTCCACATGACTGAAACCACCCGGCCCAATTGAGAGAGTGTGAAGAGTTTCCACCCAATATCTACCGATATTGGATGGGTGCACTGCAACACCCCAAAGCAACGATGCAGAAACCCCAGCCCTGCCTGAGAGTCTGTGAGAACGCTGAACTCCGGCAGCTGAACATCCATACCAATATCCACTGCCACCGAAATTGCCACCAACTCCCCGAAGAATGCTGAGGGAGTGGGTCTTGTGTATAACAGTACTCTAACCGGAGACTCGGAATGCACACCCCTATCCCACCCTTAAATCCGTCTCTCTGAAAGGAAGCATCGCAATAAACCTCCACTCCACTTCCACTCACAGTGAGAGCTCCCTCTCGCAACGCATTAGCCGCCGCAGTACACCACACTCATGGTGCCTTGGGAAGCACCACGCTCGGACAAGGAAACCCCCTTACCCCTCATGCAACAACAACGATGCACCAAGACCCGGCGAACCCAGCAGTTCTCGGGCACCCTCCGACAGACACAAGTCATCTAACAAAATGCAACCCAGCGGGTCTTCTCGACCCTGTGCAACTGCTCGCAAGCAGACCTTAACCAACAGCTCCTTTGTGCGTAAGCACACTGGGGCATCACCAGCTTCAATATGCAATGCTGAAACAGGAGTCAACGGCAGACGCCCAGTAACCACTCGGAGACATTGATTCAACGACACCTGCACATCATGCATAGCTCTCTGAGAGATTGCCAAAATTGGGAGATGGTAATCCGCACATGAGCGCACATACACTCTATAAAAGGAAACAAAGGTGCCATGCCGAGCAACAGCTTTGTTGTCAGTCAAGAACTTCAAAATATTACCCCTAGCCAAGATGTTCCCCTACAGCGGCAGCGGCCTGTGTCCAGCGAAGCTGTGGATCAAGCCACAAGCCCAAATACCGGATCTTTGGCTTGGCCTGCACTGGAGTACCATCAACCAATATGGACCCTTCCCACATCCTACCTCGCCGGAAAATCATCAACTCTGTCATTGCACCAGACAACGAGAGGCCCCGAGCGGCTAATGCACGAGAACCCATAGCAACAGCCATCAACAATGCCGCCAAAACAGTTTGCAGGTCCTTGCCCTTAAGCCAAACTGCAACATCATCCGCATGGCGACCACATTGACCACTGAACTTAGCTCAAGAAGTATGTCATTGATCGCCACAGCGAACAATGCAGGGCTGAAACAGCTACCTGAGGGAGGCCCCGTTCCGTAGTTCTAACATCAGACCAGACACCCCCCACCTTGGTTACAAACTCACGCCTTCCAAGCAGGGCACTCACTGCAGCCCTAAGCGTCCTGTCAATGCCCAAACAATCCAAGGAATACTCCACCCACGAAATGTCAACCATATCGTAGGCAGCCTTGATGTCTAGGGAAACCGCAACAGAGAAGCAATCATTGAACCAGGCCTCCCTAATGCCCGATTCGAGGAGCATCTTAGCATCCTGTGCACATCTTAGGTTCATTTTAGGCAACATGAAGAATGAATCTAGGCACACACTAGTGAGTAGCCGCCAAGTAGCAGTAGATCATCCAATTGTAGACGTATGATTGTTACAAAATTGATTGTTGATAAAAAATAAAAAGGCGGCCTCACTAGCTGACTGTGTCTTTTAACTGACACAAGCGTATACCCGATTTCAGCATACTGGTGTAAACTGCCAGTGCGGTAGAAATCTTTGCAAATCGTTTGAATCAGCTGTCTTGGGTCCAGTAATGAAGAAAGCCTGAACGTTAAAATGTGGGCACGTGTTCTTTACGGAGAAAAAGTACCCTCAATAACATTGATTTGTGTTACTAGTAACTCGCTAGTAACTAGCTAATCACCAGGCTAACATGTTAATTCTCATAGGGTATAAAGATACCTGCACAGCTCACTAGGGAAAGTTGCCAAGTATAAATTTCGGCAGCAGATAAAGTATCACGTGGGGAAGCGCCTTTTTCTAAAATGGGGGTTGCAGCTAGAAGCACGTGGCCCTGACGTGGCGCATAAAAGCAAAATTATTGTTGAACCCATTTTTTTGTATTGTCATCCAACAGGAGATCATAACATGCGTAAGTGTTATATATACGCTTATAATTTCACTACATAATTGTCAGAATACATTGGTGGTTCACTAAGAGACAGTTTATCTTTTATTGCAAATGTTTTTTTTTTTACGGTACACGAATCCAAACTGAATTATCTGCCCCACGACGTTGAAAGGAACAATTATGCTGGAAAGAAGTTAGGAAACAAAACGCAAATCGTGAGCACAGGATCCAATGAAGTTGAAAAAAGTAATTTTATTTATAGAACTTTGTTTTGGTAATGCGCATAGTTTGCTGGTTATCTAGGCACATACTAGTGTGGCGCCACCAACTAGATAAGATTATTTATTAATTGTTATTGTTACTGTTATTGTGGAATTTTCCATGTACATCACTACATACGATTAAATATAAATGTTAAAATTTATAGACACAAAATTCCTCCAGAAAGAAAATTAGAGATGAAGATAAGACGGTGTGACGTTTGGTACGTTCACAGTCCTATGAAAGTTGTGTTATCCTCCCAAAACCAAAACTAGTATAAGAGAACCTGCTAAGTTTCCACAAAGGGTAGGCCTTTGAAAGTAGTGATATCATTCAACCAGGGAACGGCCACCAAGGTTAATCTATTTAACCAACTTAAACGCACTGAATAATACTTTGGACGTTAAATGAAAACTTGAAGATTGCTATCGTGAGTAGCAATCTTCAAGTTTTCATTTAACTTTCAAACAATTAGTCTATGCGATTAAATTGGTTAACAGGATTAATCTTGGTGACCTTTCCCTGGTTGAATAATATCACTACTTTCAAAAGCCTACTCTTTGTGGAAATTTGGCGGCTTCTCTTATACCAGTTTTGGTTTTGGGTGAATTTCTAATTACCCAAGAATCAGTAACATATGGCGGGAAAGGGAAGGCAAGTGCATGGCCCAAGAAAAGCTGAAGAGGTCGTAAAAAAGGTTATCCAAGTTCAGATTTTTTTAATATCTTTTTAATGTTGTTTTCGTTTTAGTTTGAGCGTTGGACTTCATTCTTTCATCGTGATGGCAGGAATAGGCGTTAAAATTGCGGTGTGGCGTAAAATTGTGGTGACGAGGCACAAATGCCAGTCGTCGCTGCCCCCTCCAGCTCAGAAAAAAATCCTAGCTACGATCATGAAAAGGAGGTCTGTAAAGCATTTTGAAGAAGTAGAGAGGAAAATCCTATAAAAAGTGTCCAAAACTGCTATTAGTGAAACAAGCATACAAGTTTAATTTCGCCCGAGAAAACCAATATGGCCGTTAGCTAACATACACGTTTTGATACTTCCAACTCTACTGACTTACCCATTGAAATTTCGTTAATCTTAGTAGCTAGTGTATGAAATGTTCTTTCCTACAAGTCCACAAACGTCCCTGTACGCCATTTTCTCCAAAGTTATCACCATTTAAACTTTAAATTTGACCCTATTTTTTGACCCATCTTGCAGATTATTCACTCTACCCACTTCAGTGCTGCCACTGAACCAATGCAAGTTCTGCAAATCATCTTTTGGAATAAAATGTTTTCTTGTGACAGCTAGAACTAAGTACTATATAATTCTTATAATAACTTTTTGTTTCTGTGGCCACCAGAACCAACGAAGATAGTGCATTCCTAACCTACAATTACGCTACTTTTCATGTAACTGTAAACCGTACAACTGCATTTCTTTGTACTATTAATTTGTTTATACCATTTGTTTTCTTTCTGAAGATGACTAACAAGAGTCTACAGTAGTTGCAAAACCGTGTACAAAGTGCTACTGAAATCGACCCAATGATGATACCATTGAAGTTCAAGTTGGCGGAGTAGACATTTACTAATATAGTAGGTGTGAAGTCACTGATTTGGTTTCTGTGTATGTTTTGCCAGAAAGATGACCATGACTCACTTGTGTGCCCTGCTTTAAATACAAGAACAAGTGATCGGAATTCTGGATGTAAAACACTAGCCAATAACCTTGAAGTTTGCAGACCTGAACGCTCTTCCAAGTGAACTTGACTGAAAACGTCTAAAGGAATGAACACTAGGCAAGAACAGTTCTAAGTGGCATCATATTTGCTCCTCTAAGTAAAGTTGAAAGTATCTAAACTTGTGTGTTAGCTTGCGGCCATATTGGAAATGGTGGCCATATTGGATTCCTAGGTCGAAATTAAAGTGGCTCAATATCTAGTTGTCATTGATGCCTCAATACCTACGTGGTTCAATCTTTCATGCTTGTTTCATTAATTGCATCCAACATTGTGCACAACTAAAGAGTCCATTATCAAAGGCATTAGATTTTTCTATATTGAACTGAAGAAAAAACATATATTGTAAAATGGAAAAACACAAGCGCACGTACATACAAATAATGCGAAATTAATAAGAAGCGAAGACTGTAGACGATTTTCCACTCTTGCTGCAGCTGCTAGTGCGCCCTGACTACATTATTATCTGCATGCTCACCGGGGTCTTAGTAGCAGCTCTTACTGACTGTCTACAGAAGCCAAGTGTGTTGACATAAACCGTAAGCATTCTCATTGGGCGTGGCGGCCTGGCAGCATAGTGCGCTGCGCCCTTATGCCCTTACAATATATTCAAAATTGGCACTTTATTAACATAGGTCATTCATGTTCTATGAAAATCGGAGATGGAGGCCCACAAAATAACACCCAAACAATGTTTTTGCCTCGTAACTATGAAATCATCAACTTGAACACAAAATGATTACATAAAGTTGTATGAATTAACCATTTATCAAAAATAGAAATATTAAATAAAAAGAATAAATTACAATGAAAAGGGATAACGTAGCAAATGCAGATTGTTTGCTTCTGAAGTGTTCATGTCTTGCGAAATCAAGGAAGGTGTTCAGAAAGACGTACAAAAAAACTGTTCTTCCTTTTTTATTCCAAAATGTTGTGGAGGAGTAAGCCCAAACCAGTGATGAATATTAATCCACAATACATTTTCTTAAAAGAAACCCACCCCCTACTTAAGTTTAACTAATCCACGATGGCAACACAAAAAAAAACGTTATAACATCCAAAATGTTTGTTTGTTGGATTAAACCCAAAATAGTAACTCAAAAGTATTGGGGTGGTAAAGCTCAAAAGAAAGTATCACATCTGGAAACCAATGTGCCCCTTTGGTTTCACTTATTGCATGGGTAGAGGAGTTTAAAAATCACGGGACACAAATTTTCATGGCCCTCTAGCAGCTGTGGTGGCTAATTTTCCAGAAGTAGCCTATTTTAGTAGGACGGCTAGCGTGTCCAATTGTTCATTTTCTGTGAAAAGCATGACATTTGCTACAGATAAACATGAAGAGTAAGTGGAAAAAATAGTTATGATAACAAGTTTAAAACCCTCCGTTGAGGGGGTGGGGGGTGATTTAACTCCTCCCCCGAAAAAACAGTTTTTTGGCTGGAACTCCTTGACCGTCAACAAATCAAACGCATAAAGGGAAGCAAAAAAATGTTCAGCACACAATTCTGGCCAGGAAAGGTAGTATACATCTTTTACCTAAAAGCAACCCTTGAATCCCAAAATAGTGTTTAAAGTATGACCCCATTAATTGATCGCTCCTTTTTCAATTGATTGTTAAAGGAATTTTCGCATTCCAACTACCCCTGCAAGCCCTCTAATAGCCGAAATGGACAGGCTTAGGATTTTCTGAAAAGTCGGCATCGATTCTTTTCATCAATCCTAGCCAAAATTGTTTAACTTGGATAGAGACCGTCCTACTCCCACTTAACAGTGAAAAAGGTAATGGCGAGGTAGCGAAAGTAAAAGGTGATTTTCGAATTCAAAGTGCTCTTGCGAGCCATCTAATAGCCCGAAGTGGACATGCTTATGATTTTCCGAAAGGTAGGAATATATTCTTTCCATCAATCCTAACCGAGATGGTTTACGTTAGATAGGGATCGTCCTATGCCCATTTAAAGGTGAAGAGATAATGGCATAGCAGCGAAAGTGAGGAAGGTATCACTGCTGAATGCCATGCAAGATGGAATTTTACTTGTGACGCACTTTTCTCCTTCCTCTTTTTGGCTAGCTATTAAGTTTGTTGCGCAAAATACGTCAAAAGCATTTAATTTGTACTCCTTTTTCTTTGATGTACAGAAGCAATCTAGTGTTCGTCCATATAAAACGAGTTTAATAATGAGAGTCTGTATAGCTTGATTGTTTGTCTTAACTATGTTTTCATTGCTTTCATTGTAGTCGTCCAGAGGATGGTTCCTCGTCTTCCTGTAATAAGCATGCCCTTAGTTAATATTGAGTTTTTACCCATTGTATCGTTTTAACTCTATTGATTCTTTCTTTTGTATTGTTGTTGCCATTCAGCCGTTATAAACATATTCCATTCCATTCCATTCCGTTATAACAATACTCAACCCCTGCCTCCAACTATTGATCTGAATGGGAATTATTTTCCCTTTTTAACTTTTTCTCGACTCGACACTTCAGAGAAATACGACGTTTTCTTCTAGTCTGCTGGTTGAATCAAAATGGCAGCCGCATCCACCATTTTGATTAGGCTTATGGCCTTACAGCATTGACTTTTTCTTTTTCCTTGGCAAAGTACTTAACTCTTGTATGCAGTCTACAGTCAACAGCAAGTTTGAAGTGAAGTATTGAGTTTAATGTGGCTTCCCCCAAAGTTGCTATTTAGTAAGTAGTTAGATAATTCCCATGCAAATTATATAGGAGGCCCATGTTCCTTCAGCACTGTTAGTTATACGAAAGGGAATGATGAAGTGTGTGAAGTCGGAATAAACCCTAACTAGACCAAAATTTGTGTTGCCTTCTCCATACTTTTGGGACTTAGAGATATTTTGTTATCTTGGAGTAATGGGTAGTGAAGACATACAGTAATTTATAAATAAAGAAGAAATCACAAGGTAAAGGTTAAACGAAGGCCTTCCCGTTTCGAGTCTCAGTCGGGGCTGTTGTCTATTCTTTATCTTTCTCAGATTAGTGCATTATGTATCCTCACAAGGCCAATCTTTAATACAGATTGCTTGCTTTGTTTACCCTTTACCTTGTGATTTCTTCTTTATTTACTACTTGCATTATTTCTAGAGTAGAGGCCAAGAAGCAATTTTGCTTTCCTTCCTTGTATGTGTGTTTGTGATCTCTTGGTCGCCACTGAGAAAGATTGAACAGCTACTAAGCTCGGCTGGAGCCTGTAGCCAGAACCCACCCCGGTACCACAGTGGTTAGAGTGTCCGGCTAGTAAACGGGAAGTCCTGGGTTCGAGTCCCAATATCTTTCTTAGATTAATATATTATGTATCATCACAAGGCCAGTCTTTAATGCAGACTGCTTGCTTCGTGTACAGCAATTTGATAGCGATAGCCGGGAAGGTAGACAATTATATGACACACCCTCATTATCTCGCGTGTGGAGCAGAAAGGACTACTGCTCCTGTTGCATCCTTCAGCATCTTTACCTACCGCATCAAGAAGCAGGCAATCCGAACCTTCTACCAAGGATGACGAAAGGGAAGAAAATCCTTACGAAGTGGCGATATGCCAAAAAGTAATCGTAAATTCCTACTGCGAATTGGCTAGAGAACCGTCCTTGCCACGCTCTGCGACCCACCGGAGATCCACACCCCTTTCATAAATTAGAGGGGGTGACGTCATGCAGTGACATAACTTTTCAGACATGATTTGCGCAAAACCAGAGTTGTACGCAGAATATTTGAAGAGCCGTGGATATTCGTCAGTGACCCCCTAACAATCCAGCACCTTGACGAGTAGCAAGTCGATTGTTGCAAGAAAAGAGAACGCTGGATCCCGGTTGCTGGGGACGGCACAGTTGGAGCAAGTCTCACATGGACTCAAGAAAGGAAAAACTTTGTTGAACGTTCAAAGATCCACCCGGTGTACTAAGAAGGTTTGCAGTCAGTAGAGGGACTGGTCATTATTTATCGCCAGGGTAAACCTGAGTAAAATAGGGGAGTCATGAATTTTTTGGACCCTCTGAAGGGGGGGGGTCAAAAATTTTTCATGTCCCGTCAAGAGAGGAGGGGAGGGTTCAAAAAGCCCTGACCAAACTGAAAAAAAAATTAGGTTTGGACCTTAAAAATGACACTTTCAGCAATCAACATTTCTAAAAACGCCTCAGCTTCTGGGGGCTTGTTTCCCCCCCCCCCCCAACCCCTCATAACGTGGGTGTTTACAAGGTTTTGAAGTTATTAGTACCTGTACTGCAATATAGTTTTTACAAAGAATTTGCAGAAAAGCCTTGGCACCTGGGTTATTGGCTTCTTCTGCCTTACAGGTGCTGACTATGTTACGGATGTGTGTACACAAGCAAACAGTTTGTTAATCGTACCTCTTATGTGAATCTTGAACGAGACACGTTTCCTTACAACGAATGGTATCTGTCAGTTTGGTGTCTAGTGGTGTCTAATCGTGGCTACACGAAATCATCTGCAGACACTCTCAATAGATACACGAAAAACACATTTTTTTTTTGGGGGGGGGGGATCACGTTATTTTTTAATTTTGAGTGGGCGGAACATAGGATTTTTCAGGATCTAGAAGCGGGGCTATCAAAAATTTTGGGGTCACATTTTCTTTCCTCCCTGCCCGGGCATAAATAATGAACGGTCTTTAAGTAACACCAATGTCATTGCATTATCTTGGGAAGTAGCCCTGTCAAGATTTCCTGCTTACAACACTTACGGCGAGCTGACACATAGGGCCAAGAAGCTGACAGGGCCAAGAAGGAAGTTACGGATGTCCACACATGAGAAGACGTTCACTTCCCACCCCAGAACCATCTAAAAGATTCTAGATGGCTTTTGTCAAGGAAGAAAGACGTTGCTACTACCTTAGCACCAAGGAACCAAATGTTTTGGGGTTTCACTTCTGACTTTACTGCCTTCCGTGAAGGAGGGCAAACCCCCATTTTTGTTTAGATTTAAACTCAAGCCTAAAATGTAATTGTGATCAGTGTTTAGTGCAGGAATAAATCCCCTTGTTTAATTACAATCTCTTCACACCTTTCTTATAACCTAGTTCGAACCACAGGTTATTGTGTAATTCTCCCCTCCACAAGTGGTACCAGGGCGATGGTAACGTAAATTATTTTAACAAATATTTACCAAATTGCAATTCGGACTTTAATATATTAAATTTGTTTTTTACCCATCTTGTATGCTGACCGAGGAATTTCGCTACTAGGATCAATGCTGGTAAGGAATCTACACAAGGATTTTCGCAGCAGGATTGAGCCGGATCTAAAAATAAGTATGGAAGATTTTCAATAGAGGTTGCCAACGGACTTCTTCACGAAATCAACACTATGCAAAGGCAAGTAAAAAGGTGGCAAACTTAAATAAGAAGTCCAGCTGAACAGTAAAGAACATCATCTAACTTAGGTGTAAGGAGATATCTCCCAAATATATAAAAGAAATCTAGAAGAAGGGATAATTTACGGTAGTGTGTTAACAAGATAAGCTATTATTGTTTTGATTTCAGCAATGGCTGACTTAAGTGGGATGGCAACCAACAAACTGCATTTATGTTTGCTGGATGGACGAATTTTAATACCTGGACCACATGGGTTGAATCTTTATTAAGACGTCAAGGTGCATGCAGTTTGCTTATGACAATAAACTGAAACCTATCGACGAGGCTAAACGTGCAGCTTGGGAGGTGGATAACGAAAAGTCAATGGTTTTGATAATGTCAGTAGACTCTAAAGTACTGCAAATCCCTAAGGATTTATACACAGCATGTTAATTTGGGACCATTTATGGGAACAATATGAACTCTCAAATATTTGTGTTGCTTGGCAGTATGCAAAAAACTGCATGAGTTTAGGAAGACAGTTTCTATGAGCTTAGCTGAATGTCTTGGAAACCTAGGTACGATTTGACAAAACATTGATGATACTGGTAGAAGTCTTAATGATGACGAAATAGCTTGTAACGTAATTTTAGGATTGCCTAGTTCGTATGACGTATTAATTACGAGTTACCTTGCTCCTTTGAAGAAAGAAGAGACACTAAACGCTACAGGTTTGGAACATTTGTTGATGATAAATGAAAGTAAAAGTCGAGTGTTTGCTAATAATAAAAATACCCGATGTATCTAAACAAGCCTGTACGACAGCAGCAGCCAATGACAGGACTAATCTGCTACCGTTGCGGTGGTGTCGGCCATAAATCCATCACGTGCAGCTCTGAAACGTTGATGGGAAAACTGCAGAAGACGCCATCCGTTGAAAAATTTCAGTAATTGAAGCAGAAGTTCGTCTGGGAAAAGGAAGATAAATATGACATGTATTACTGATGCGAAAATGGAGCAAGTAAGAGTAATGGGTTCAAATAATGGTTGGAACTTAAAAAAGGCCCTAATTATCGACTATGGAGAGTGAGTCACTGCACTTCAAATATAAATTGGTTGCAGGGTTTACATCACGTAAAGCAAGAATCGCTAAAATGCGCCACGAAAAATAACCTACTGCATACAGACAAAGTAGAAAGCGTAATAAGAGACTTTAAAGCTGGTCAACTAAAGCTTATAGAGATGCATTGTACGTACCCGATTTTGACGTAAACTTGTTCCTGTCGATCGGGCAGCTTTTATTATTCTTAAGATATTTGAAGATGACAACTGTAAGGTAATTCACAAGCCGAGCAAAACAAAGATTTTTTTTGCTTTGTACGTAAGTGAACCATTCATTTTTTTTCCAGTAAAAATGGCTAACCTAACTTGAGGCAGAAATCACGAAAAACTAAAAAAAAAAATACACGCTCAAGTGGTAGTTGCGAAAGATTATGCAGCGCAGTCTAACCTAAGTTTTCCTAGTCAAGCTCAAAGCAATTCTAATTTCAGTCAGGTAGGTGCCCGTCATTAATGAATATCAGCCTACCATGAAAATTTTCATGGTAGGCTGATATTCATTAATGACGGGCACCTACCTGACTTACCTATTACTAAATTATAGGTGGAAATACATTATTATGGCACCGGCGCTTTATGCATGTAGCATTTTCAACGTTGAAAAAAATTGCACAATCTAAAGCCCTAAGAGGTTTTGTGTCACAAGGTGTCATTAGGCTAAAAAAAGAATCTTTGTGGATATTGTCTGTAGAACTAATACTAAATATAAGCCTTTACAACAACCAATTTGACACGTGCCAGCATGAAATTCAATGTTAAACGTCAAACATTGAACTATAGTTTTGTCCTACATAAACCAACGAAATTCGGTGTTTGGGATCGTGTCGTAACTATTTCACTGCATTAAACAATTTAACGAAAACAAACGAACCGACGGCGACCATAGTATGGCCAATTGTTTGTTGTCGCTGTTGCTGTTGTTTGTTGTTATTCTTGTCCTCACTTGGCGATCGAACCAACGAAACCATTTTTAAGTTTTATAGCTTAAAACCTTGGTATGGACATGGCCTAGGGCATTTTGAATGCTTTTAATGTGACACCAATATTATTGTTCTTCTTAGGGAAAATGTGCTTTCACCTGGAGATCGAACCAATGAATGGATTATCAATATATAGCTTAAAATGTACGCATTAACAAGGACCAGGGTCTTTGACGATATTTTAATGTGACAACCATGTTAGTGTTGTGATTCGTGTTAAGGAATATAAAAAACTTTAAAACCTCTAGTTTCCTCTATAATTGATAAAGAAAAAAGGTATTTGGGGTCGTTTCATAAGTATTTCACTGCTTCAAAAATTTTATTGACAATAACCGATCCAATTGGTTCCACAGCATGACCATTTCTTGTTGATGATGTTATTGGGAGTCTTGCCCTCACTAGTTCATGCACAAAATCATGCATATCGAGGAAAAGTATTAAATTTGGTACAAAAGTCATTAATAGTAGTACAAATCGAACTAGCTATGGAAACTGCTCGAGATACCCCCCTAGGCCTGCCCTCTTTGTGCCCCTACATACCCAGTCTCCGTGACCCTGAAGGCGGAGAAATTCTTGCTGATCGAGTTAAGCGGTGAATTGTTGCACACAACTCTTTCTTACCAATTGCATCGAACAAGCCGTGGAATCCTGTGGCAGCACAAATCGAAATATCCCCCAGGGCTCCGCCTCTAGTATAAGTCGTTCATAGCAGTACAAATCGAACTACATATGGAACCCCCACGAGATACTGTCCAAGACCGCCCACCCCCATGCCCGATCCCCGTGGCCCTCCCTAAGGCCTGACCAACAAATATTTGCAGATAGTGCTAGAAGAATAAATTTGGTACGCAGACGGTTTGGCCCAGACGGTTCTTTTTCTTACAAACAAATTAGTGATTAAATTGCTCCTGCCCTTCATTTAATTTCTACACTTTCCTTCTCGTCTGAAAATCTGCCATCTGTTTCGTCAACTGCTTCTGTGGTTCCTGTCTTGAAGGGAAATGCGGCTGACCCGCAGAACTACAACCAATATCCTTCACCATCGTTCCAAGCAAATACATGAAATCTCTGATCCGAGATACAATAATGATCCACTTGAACAATTTGAATCTGATTCATCCAGACCAATTGGGGTTTTTGCGTGGTAGATCAGCAGTTTATCAACTCCTGGTGGCTCTTGACAATTGGACCGAGGCACTTCACCAAGGCCGTTTTTGAAAGTGTGGCCAATGATGCCATTGCTAATGGATGCATCATACGACACACATCTAGCCTTCCTGCCAACAGGGGTGGTTGGAAGCTAGTGCCATTTCAATAAAGTGGCCCACGAGTTTCCAAACCGGGTCACTTCTCAGTTCCATGCGTAATCTGTTGCATCATTATTTCCGAGTATGCCTTCAGCATTGGCGAGGGGAAAACGGGAAAGGTGGTCAGCAACTGTGTTGGATGCACCACTTCTGTATTTGATGGTCAAGATGAAACAACCGAGCCTCAATGCCCACCGAGATAAATGTCCTTTTGGGTCTCTAGTGGTCTTAAACCACTCACGACAGCGGTGGTCGTTTTACTCGATGGAAGGTCTAAACAGATCGATGGACCATAGAACGGCAAGTGCTTCTTTCTCCATGTTATTAAAAGAAAATTCGTTTTGATGCAGTAAACGACTTGCGTAGCAAATCACTCTGGGTCTGCTATCGCCATCTTGCAGAAGCACTGAGCCCAAGCCGAGTTTGGAGCTGTCGCACCGGATGATAAAAAACTTAGTGAAGACAGGTTGTGCAAGGTTGGGGCAGTTACTCGGTTCTCTTTTAAGGTGTTAAAGGCAGCCTCACACTCGTGGTACCACGCGTACTTGGTATGGTGTTTTTTAACAACTTAAAGAGGGGTTGCGCCAGCAAATTCGTATCATTCGATGTTGTGGCCATGTTTCCTTCCCTTGATCAAACTTTGATAATACAATGTGTAAAAGAGAAACTCATTTCTGACCCTGACCCCCTTTCGCAGTTAGGGTGGACTGTTGAGGAATTTATTGACGCACTTAAAGTAGTTTTTACAACCACTTATTTTCATTATGACAAATTATTTATCCAACAGCAAAACGGTGTACCGATGGGAAGCCCACTTTCCACCTACCTCTGTGACATTGTGCTCAATAAACTTGATCAGGCCTTAATAGACAAATTTCCATATCTGCGTTATTACAAAAGGTACATCGATGATTGTATTGCTCTTATTCGTACCGCCGAAAAATTTGGCATTCTCCAGTTTTTGAATTCGTTTCATCCCTCCATACAATTCACGATGGAAGAATCCTGCAATTATGCATTGCATTTTCTGGATATCACGGCTATTATCAACTCAAATAAAATAGTTGAATTCACCCATTTTCGAAAACCAATGCAGACAACACGTTCCATAGATTATACGTCCTATACAGACCATCAATACAAAATTAATGTTGTTAAAAACGAAATTAAGAGGATTTTTGCCCATACTACTAATAAATTTCTCCTGGAAAAAGAAATCCAGTACACCTTTCACAAATTTCTCGCAAACGGCTTCCCCATCCATCTTCTCACCAACATTGTCGATTTTAAATTTTATTTTTCCAGCAAGAAAATTCAACCCAAGCCAGACTCTTACTTTTCTGTCCCATATTTTTCTGGAATTACAGAACCGATCCGACATATACTTGCACCCAATAATATTAGGCTTATCTCTTGCTCCCACCCCAACCTTAGACAAAGCACCATACCTAGGAATTCAAGCGATGAAAAAGTAAAGAGACTCTCCACAAAAAATGTGGTGTACAGAATTCCATGCTCCGACCCAAAATGCACGGCCACTTATGTGGGACAGACGCAGCAAAAACTACGTGAAAGGATTACCGCCCATAAATCCAATGTAAATTTAAATGTCACCACAAATTCACTTGTTCAACACCGCATCAATACAGGGAGTTCTCCAGATAGGGTAAAAACAGGGCACACTCCTGACCTGGATAATGCCACAATTCTTTTTACTGAAAAACAGCTGAGAGCCAGGATTAATCTTGAAACTCTAGTTATTTTATCACATCAACCACCTGTTCACAATCACATTTTACCTGAAAACAGAAACTTGAAAGAATACGTTCCCAT
>JAHWFP010241707.1:60806-79506 GCA_023313725.1 Lithobius niger
ACCCCCCCCCCCCCCCCCCCCCCCGCTCACTTTGGGTATATAATGCGCGAGAGTTCCACCTGGCTTCACTTCTTACCTGCACTCGCAGGGAAGAGGTCGTCTTGCTGGTCTCCCTTTGTATTTGCTGTTTCGGCCAGCAATACATAGGTTCTTGGTTTTTAAACTTTTAAAACTTTTATTTTTAAGATGTGTCTGCCATAACATGATTTTGTGTTCTTTTATTTGTGTACGAAGCCTTTGAGCGGATATCCACACTTGATAACGGGGTGCAAATTATCCCCGAAACGTCGTGTTTTATTGTTTTACATGTGCACTTTTATAGGCTATATTTTTATCAAAAACTATTCCGGTGCTGGCATTACTTCAAGCAAAGACTGGACGTACCTACGAAACAGCTACACATTCCCAAGAAGCTTCGAACCTCCTTAATTCTATTTGGGGTTTTAATCTTAGAGATTGCCTCAATTTTGGCTGGATATGGCAAGATGCCTTTGGCAGAAAGATAAAACATAACACACGCGCCTCAGGGCAACACAGATTTAACTTGTGAACGTTTACAGTTAAATTAGTAAAATTCAATTGGTGTAGAACGCAATCTATCTTCTTTTCATGCTCAAAAAAATCCTAGCTAATTAATATGCAATCGTCTTTATAAATAAATAATCCCTGGAAATCGAGGCGTTCATCCATCATTCTTTGAAAGACTTTAGATGCTAAAAGCATCCCGACCATCGCGCATCATGGTGCTTATAAATTTGCGTGAATGCCGAATGCTGCTTGACCCCTAGACTCTTTATCTAGTGGGATCTGATAGTAGGTGCTGCATAAATCAATAGTGGTGATGTACGTTAGATTGACGATGGTAACGGGTACATGTCCGGTAATGAATTTCGGTTAAGTAAGAAGTAGTCAACTAAAAAATCTGAATGGTCTGTTAGGTTTTGGCTTCAAAAACATGGAGAGCACCAAGGGCTATTAGTCCTTTCGATCAGACCTTTGGCAAGTAATCCCTTGATTACTTCGTTAAGTTTTTTATTTAATTTTGACAGATTTGTGGGAAATGGTCTCGTATAAAGTGGTTTGTTGTCGATGACGTCAATATGATTTCCAAAGTTCGGTAGTGCTCTGGTTTGTCACGAAAAAATCTCTGAAACTCTTAATTTTTCGGATTCCTGAATGGTGGCTTTGTCAAGCATAGTTTGGCATAGCATTTCACTTGACACAAAGGAGCAAACGGGAGTATAAACCAGAACATTGTAAATATTTGGAACGAAGTTGTGGCAGATTGTCATACCGCCAAGCTAAGTCGGCACTTGACTGCACTACACGAGCCCTCGTCATTAAAGCCGTGCCCAAAACGAAACGATGGGGTAAGTTTTTGCAAACTATGAACAAATCACAAAAGGCTTTACCAGGTAGTTGACATTTGACAGCAACATAACCTAACGTAGTGATGATTTAGCCATTAGTAGTTAAGAGGTTTAAAGGACACGGCTTAATTGTTAAAACACTACTCATTGATGCCACAAAAGCACTACCAATTAAAGAATAGCAGCTCTCGGAATCCCAGACCACAGTTGCGAGAATCTCTTCGAATGTTAGGGGCACAAGAGGTTTGAAACCTGCACTAGGCTTTAAATCTATGTCAATAACATGAATTTTAAAATTAGAGGCAACACCCACATTTTGACTTACAGAATGATGGGGGTTTATAGGTTTTCCTACTGGTTTCCAGTACTAGAGGACGTCGGATTGATTCCGGAATTTCCCTGGGACTTTCGTAACTCGGTACACAAACGGGCTGTATGGCCTTCTCTTTTGCAATACCAGCACGTGACACTTCTGTTATTGTTGTTACATCTGTTAGAGAATAATTCCTTTTGTTTGGGTTATGAAGAGAATTGCTTTGGGTCGACGCATTATGGGGGTTTTGCATTTGGGGAACGTTTTGTTGGTTTTGGAGCCCTTGACTTGTTGGAGGGGAAGTAATTTTGGTTATATTGCATTCGAGGTGGAGCAGGAAAAGGTTGAGGGCCCAAGGTTTGGGAGAGGGGGGATGTAGGCTTTGGTGGTTTTGACTAATGGCAGATCCTGGTGTCGAGGTCTCGCAGCTCCGACACTGACGAGAAGCTCTGGGCCGATAACATTGCTTGAATGACAGGTGCGAGATTAACAAGGCAATCCTGACGAGTTCTGCTTCATGGATGGGATCATCAAGCGCGTCGTTCCTTTTTAGCAAATCGTTTCAGAAAGATGGAAACACATTCACTCATGCAATGGCGGTGAGAAAAAATTTATGAAATTAGGACTCCAGTAAGTTAGGATTCCGAAATTTTCGACAGAACGAAATCTCAGAACACGGCCAGTCAGCATCTACTGCCTCTTAATCCCACCAGCACCTAGCTTTCTCCTGTAGGTGGATAGGTATCCAGCGTCATAAGAAGATCTGGGGCGGCATATTCAAAGTTTGCATATTAATCTTGCAGTCCCACAAGAAGTCATTTGCAGAAAAATCCGGCTCTTCCCCATTTAATTAATTTTCTGAGGCTAACCTTAGGAACACAATTTTTCCGAAACTCGTTCTCAGCAGACTAGGAAAAGAAAAACGACTCCTGGCTCTAGGGGGTAGGTTCGGAACTTGCTCGGTAGAATGTAAGTTATTAGGGTTGAGTAATTTGAAATTTTCTTCCCTTGACAGGGAACAAAATCGAAAGGCTGATCATTAGAGCTTCTTGCTGTAGTCCGAGTTTCCTTCGGAGGGGGGGTTGTTGGTTTGAGAATGTTTAAATCATCTTCAAAACACTGTGACAGCTTAGATTTTGGAGGAACGTTTCTAGGGGGGTGGGAGGGGAACGATCCGCCCCGAAGCGGTCTTAGTAATTGGTTTACACCTTGTAAACAATTGATGCTTAAGGGTAGCAATGCGAGCAATTGTCGAATCAAAATCGAACAGGAGATCAGCAACAGTACGAAGTGTACCATTATATAAAGGTGGTCCGGAACTTGGGTGGCCTGCTGCATGGCAGGAAAGCCAGTACTTTAGTTATGGGCAGATTGCTCAGGGCGGAAGGTATAACATCACGGGTCGGTGGTCCCATCAGAAAAATTCGACAATCGGTCGCTTCTGTTAGAAAACCTATTCAGAACTGGCATTGAGTCATGAGACATTCGTAAAATTCTACGGCGAGATCGTCCAGTCACGTTATCTCACGTTATCTTGCCTTGATCTCCATAAGAGAACCTTGGCACCGCGAATAATGTCAAAATCATCGGCCGCTGAAGAGTCACTAGAACATCCCTCCTCATCGATTTCAGGCAACCGGGAATCCATGGAAAAGCAAGTAAACAATTTATTGGTAGAGGTTTAAAAACTTTTAGAAAAAAAATCAACGGAATCAGAAAAAAGGGGGAAAAAACAATAGAGGAAGAACAATTTCAAAGCATGTTACAAAGAAAAAGGTTTCACGCCAACTTAACGCACAAAAAGCTTTTAAGACTTTGCCTGTACGATTTCTATTTGCAACGAGTAAAAAAAAAGGTCGAACCTATCGGTTTAGGCTAACACATAACATCTTTTTTTTTAAATTGGGTTAAATCTGGTTTTACGGTAATCTGTTTTTTGTTTTTTTGTTTGTTTGTTTTATTTAGGGTTTTAATTAAGTTTTAAGGTTTAAACGCAAGGAATTTCTTGTGTATTTTTTTATTGGGGGGGGGGAGGTTTTTGAAATTAATTCAGCGAATTTAAATTTCGTTTCTTTTCCAAGTCACAACCAAAGATTTCAAGCAACAATGGCTTGAACAATCAACACTGGTCATCAGATTTATTGTAAAAGCCTGGATGAACTAAAAACTGAACTGTAACGAAGAACAAAATAAGCAAACGTTAACGTTGCCGTGGATTGCGTAAGAATAAAGGAATGCACGTTACATGATGATTACGCAACAATACGAGCATCCACGAGCAAATGGAGTGCTTGCTAACCAATAAAAAAAATGCTTCGCGTTCAGCTGTTCTAGTAACAGCGACCTTTAGGGGTTTCTGCATGACCAAATGTGAACAAAAACAGCAAACGAAAAATATTCTCAATTCTGCTGATGTAACAGCTATAATATTTAAAAACATTAAATTTCTCAAAAAGAAGGTAGAGCAGAATATAAGACGGTGCACAGACATTTGGTATCTTCGAATTCGTAAGTTACTTGTGTCTATCAACTGCAAGCAACTAAAAGCATATCTCATTATGTCGAGAATAAATCCTAATGCTACCGAAACCTTAAAAAAGTAAGGGGAAGATGAAGGAATAAACAAAACAACTAATGCAGTTGAGTAAGCGAAGCAAACAAAATCAGCGTTTGTCAGCCAGTGTCTGCAAAAATGGGAATGAAGAAACTTAAGCATGTGAAGAATGGTCGTACAATAAACTATGCCGTGTCAATTTGGCTAATCTAATGGCTAATCTAACGGCCATGGTAAATTTGAAAATTATCAATGTAAAAATTTATCGATATAAAATTCCTCAGAAAAAAAGGATCAGATGAAAATAAGACGGTGTAACCTCTTGAACATTCACAGCCCTATGAAAGTTGTGATATCCACCCAAAACCAAAACTGGTGTAAAAAGCCGCTAAGTTTCCAAAAAGGATCGGCCTTACGAGGTAGTAATATCATTCAACCAGGGAAAGGCCGCCAAGGTTAATCCTATTAGCCAACTTAATTGCACTAAATAATAATTTCGACGTTAAATGAAATCTTGAATATTGCTACTGTGAGCAGCACTTTTCTAGTTTTCATTTAACTTTCGAACTATTAGTCGGTGTGATTAAATTGGCTAATAGGATTAACCTTGGCGGCCTTTCCCTGGTAGAATGATATCACTACCTTCAAGGGACAATCCTGTTTGTTAACTAGGCGACTTTTTACACCAGTTTTGGTTTTGGGTGGAAAAGAAGTACTAGTCATATGAAAAAACGTGACAGCTACCTTCAAAATTTAATGAAAGCCAAAAAATAATAATAAATGGACCAGCAAACTAGATTGGTGTTTCCATCTCATAACTCTAAGAAAAACAAATGGATTCCATAAATTTGGACCCAAAATATCTGATATCTACCACAAAACAAAGCTTGTTGAGGATTCCCACCAATCTTTTCGGCCATGTGAAGTCCTGAAATCCAACGCCAATCTCTTTCACCAAGCAATTCTCACCGACTAAGACTTCATACGTTAAATGAAATAATTGAAAATTGCACAGTAAGCAATTTTCATATATATCATTTAACCTTCGAAATATTATTCGGATGGGAATAACTTGGAAAAAGAACTTGGCGTTTGATATCACCACTTCCCACGGCCAAAAAGCTTGGCGTGAATCCATAAGGGTTTTGTTTTGGGGTAGATTTGTCCCAGTCGGGGCAGTAGTATTTTCTTTCTTTCTCAAACTTGTGTATTGTGTATCCTCACAAGGCCAGTCTTTATGCAGACTGCTTGATTCATTTACCCTTTACCTTGTGATTTCTTTCTTTAATTATTTTAAAGTGATTACAATATTATTTTTGTTATTCTTGCTGAGGCAAGAAAAAATTACAGTTATTAGTATAAAAAGAAATTAAGCTTATAGAATACTTAGGTAAGCTTAAAAAACTTACAGCTATAAGGAGCAGCCTATTTTTTTTTGAGTGACGCCGGAGATTCTTTTACACGTATTAGTACGACGCTGGTGGCTTACGTTACTTTTTTCTTATATCTGTTCCTTTAGAGCTTCAAGTATTTTATGGCTTAAGCTTAAAATACGCTTAAGCATTTCTTAATAGTAATCAAACAAAAACCCGTAAGGGACAAAAAAAATAATGCCAGGTTTTCGCCATGTAGAGTAGTGATGCCATTGCCATAATGGCTGCCGCTAAGTTTGTTCTCCGAACTAATCACCCAAGGTTAATTGACAGTCACCGAGGTATAAGTTAAGGTCAAGTGATTGGGGTTTGGATGAAGAACTAGGCGTCAGCCATTTTGGCTTAGATGTCATTACTAATTTACATGGACAAAAATTGGTTGTTCTTTTTTTTTGCCGATGTTGGGTTTTTGTATGATATATACACTTGTTGGCCGTCTCATATTACGACTTTATCTTTCGAAATAGACGCAGGACTAAATTTTCAGCGAAACTGAAAACATTCGGCAAAACGAGAATCTGCCAAACGAAAAACCACATTTTGACAGGGCTACAATTATAGGGTGCATAGGGGGTACTTTCCCTGGCACCATACCTTTAGGGGCCCGAAAATGAGCACCCAAATGCAGTTGTTCAAGCTACCCCGAACGGTGAACCAGCGCATGAAAAAACACGAAAACATGCTGGCAAAGTGTAACAATTTTTCGTGAAGTTGGTCCCTGTTAATGGTTTGACCTTTGACCACAGAATTGTAATTGCGGCTGTTTCTTCTTGTATATTCTTGAGGTAGGAAAGATTAAAATCTGTTAACTCAACCAATCTTCGAGGGATAAATCAGACACTCGTTTATCTTTCCTTTAAAAAATAAGACGTACTTACTAATGGTCATCTCAAGATCTGTGATAAAATCACAACTTTAAGAGTGCATTACTCCGAAAAATGTCAATAATTTATAACCGTATTTGAAACGTACCCTCTGCTAGTGAATGTCGTCTGCTGGTAAAAAAAAATGTTGACAATGGACGTGTTCTTGTTTATTCTTTTTCTGAGGATGTAACTTTGGCCTGTACTCTCTACTGCTCAAATTATGCCACCTAAACTCATAGGAACTGAATCAAACTGCTCCACCCCTCTTAGGCATGTACGTTATCAATGTTATTTTAGTCTAACTGAAATAGCTATTTAGAAGGATGGCATCACTTTCCAACTGAAACTGTTGGAGGTGGCAGTAAGCTCCTGTCACCTCGCAACACGTAAGCTCCCACTTCTAACGTTATTTTTACATCAGTTTAATTTGTTGCTTCCGAGAGTATGTAAATTGTAGTTTTCGGGCATTAGCAAAGGAATTTACCTAATGTGAGACACGTATTTTCTTATGTATTTAATCCTTGTTGCACTATGTATGAAAAAGCCTTTGCGGTAAAAACCATGTTTCTGCCCCAACAATACAGCAAAAACCTCGGCCGCTATAATAATGCTTGTCAACAAAGTGTCACGTTGTATTCATGAGATTGAAACTGTTAACCTTCATAATATGTTCATTGTGGTAACGTTTGCCTGAGAACCCTGGTTGGACTGTGCTTTGTGGTAGTTTGGTTTAGTGTAGTGTAAGGTCAGTTGTGGTTACTGCTATTCAGAGTTATGTAGATGTTGACAGGGCGTACGGCTGTGGGTCGTTGCCGTGAATAAAATTACCCATCCATCTGAGAACCCTGATGTCTCAACAATGTCAATTTCATTCACACTTTTATTGTATCCCTGTCCAACCTCTCTTGACCCAAACTCGTCGATTCTCACTCCTATCTTTTTAATGTTAGCTTCTATTAAAAAAATCACAGTGGTGGTCTGTTAAAAAATCTGCCACAAACAGATTATGAACAGACCGGTTTTTGTCATTTGACTGAATCGATAAATGTCCTTTCACCCACCATTATTTATTGATAAAAATAAAATTTTTTATCTGGTGCATCATAGAGTTTTTGGAAATAATTTCACATCTTTTTTTAAAGTTGTAAGTTTTACGTTCTGTGTTTAGCATCTCATAATGTGCTCGTCTGTTGATTATCCCATTCACAGCCAGCAACGTACCAAAGAGATGCATGAAAAGCATACCGAATGGCCGGGGCATTGGTATCTCATCCAAGAAGGTACAAACAACATCGAGTCCCGCTGCCAACCAACATTCACACGGGATTTTAAAAAGCAAACCACCCCCACGATTACTTCATAGCACTGAAAGGGTTAATAGTTGTGTATATTCCAGTTGTGTATAGTTGTGTATAGTTGTGTATAGTTGTGTTTCAAATAAATACACTAAAATATGATCTTGTATTGGCCATTAGTATTTGTACAGGATTCTCATGATTTTTATTTGTAAATACGCGCTATACAAAAGAGTAAATGAAGCATTTCTCAGCGAGGCGCTTGAAAAAAAAATCGTGTAAAACTGTAATGTCATTTAGTCAAAATTTTTCCTTAGAAAAAGGAGCAACACACAAAAACACTATTATAATATATACAATCGTGAAAATCATAGCAGTGAAAAATCCCCATACAATTCCCATAAATATGCTCGTGCCCAAGTGTGTATCTCCATATTTTACGCATGAAGCCACGCAACCAACTATAGCTCCAAACAAACTGGCGTCAGTAATTGGCGACTGGACGATGGCGTTCATGACCAGCAGGAGCGATGCTATGAGACCTGAAAGGGATTTAACAGATTAAAAGAGACAAGAGACTCTGTAAGTAATTTAATTATACAGCAGCGTCATGTGACGTCATATTGGCTACAAGACAGATAACTGCAAGGGGCACTAGATTAAAATGGGGGGTTAAACAACGGCACTTCTAGTCAAGGCAGTGCTTAGAGAGCGGATTTCATAGGCTGAAAAAAACGTTGTTTTCTCCAATCCCCTACAATTCTAGGTTATAATTGAAAATAAAGATTCCACTTGCTTAAAAATGTCAGCAACTGCCAACAAATCGACAAAAATCGCTCATTATAGGCCTAAGAAATCCACTCTTAACAGCATTGTTTTCCGTAACACGCCCTTCTTTTCCCCCCCTCCAGTGACCCTTGCAGCTAACCCTGTTACTGGCTCCGACGTAGAGTAATATACAATAATACTACGTTGTGTCACTGCCCTATACAGGGTGGTCCCCAAAAATTAACGACCCAAAGTTTTTAAGTCAAACTTTTCTGGTTAGCACCCCTCAGAACCAAGAGAGGACTGAAATCTTCCCGTTTCATTAGATTTTATTTCTATCCTCTCCTGGTTCTGAGGGGTGCTAACTAGAAAATTTGGACTTAGAAAACTTTGGGTCGTCAGTTGTTTGTGGACGTCAGTTTTTTGTGGAACACCCCGTATAAGAAAGTACACATACGAACATCTTCTGTATAGAAAACATACTCTAACGTTTAGACACTATTTAAATTTTAGTTATTAGAAATTAAAAGCACCAAAGATAGCAAATCATAAAAAAGCCTTAAAAGTGCACAAATATATAGTAAATAAACACAACGTTTCGGGGATTGTTTTACCCCGTTATCAAGTGCAAAGAAGTTAGAAGTACAGCATACGTATCATGCCATGGTCAAATCCAACACAAATGCATAAACAAATTTCATATTTAATAAACCCAAAACTTAAAACAAAAAGAACCTCGAACGTGCACTTGCAGAGTGGAGGTCAGCTTGTATCTATTGTTAAGGGAAGCTTAGGCTTTATTTTAAATTTGGATTTTTTAACTTGAAATTGTCATGTGTTTGTGTTGGCCTTGACCACGGCATGCTACGTGTGCTGTACTTTTAATTTCTTTGCGCTTGATAACTGGATGCAGCAATCCATTAAACGTTGTGTTTTTTACTGTGTATTTATGCCCTTTTAAGGCTTTTTGATTACTTGTCTGAAGTATTAGTTAAACTCTTTACAAAGAGTGATGCGACAGTAATGATTCACTCGCAACCCACAATGCATGTACCTTATGCAAAACGTTTTTTTTCTTCCTAATGTAGTCTTTAACGACTTTCGCACGGAGAAGGAGGTATTATTCAGAAGCAAGTGAATGGCAAAATAATCAATTTTGAAAGTCTGAAAAATACACAGTATGTTCCAAAACCCTCTTGGCATACGGGCGTTACAACAGGAGATCGTAAGTGTCAGCGATACGTAAAAAAGAAGGTACGATTTAGATTACCAGCTCATCTGGTGATGTTTTAGAAATCATTTGTGCATTTCTATCCATAATGTTAAGGAGGTACAGAGCTGCCCACTAACTCAGGAAATATATTTAGAGTTGGAATCAACAAAATTGAAAAAGTTGTCTGGAAAAATTAGGAAAACATTTTGGGTAGCCTGTAGGAGTATAATATGCCTCCTACCCCTTTTTTTACTGGTGTTCTCTAAGCCCACAACTTACATTTAAGGTATCTGAATGCCATTCTGTCATTTAAAAAGACTGTTTTCGTTATTTCTGTAATGCAATGAATTCGTTACTAGCTTACTTTTATTGCCTTTTAACTTCAAGTCTTTGTCGGAGGGTATTTGTGGTATTGCCTTTGTGGTATTGCCCACGGATGGGCGTAGAATGTGTGGTGAGTATATATTTATTTATATCCTCCCTCACTCAGAAATGCAAAAAAATAATACCAAAGGGGTGAGAGTTTGAGTTTGCACTGGGCAGGTTACTGGTCATTTTCTTTCAGTCAGTTAAAAAAAACCTTTTTATCAATGCTCTGCTTTCAGTAGCCTTCTGTCCAAAGTATGCCATTGTCTTACATACACTTTGGCCACGTAGGAAGTGATTTTTTAGGCCACTCTATGTGTATTACATAGGATTAATATAAGAAATCAGAAGTTTAATGAGTCGTTTCATGAACACCACAAAAAACTTATTATAAAACACTTAAAAATTGAAAGTCAGTACAAATCAAACTGAAACTAAATCTACCAGTTCTTAAAGAGCTAGCCTATCAAAACCCAAATCAAAAACAGTACATTATGAAGACGATGTGTACTGACAGTACACATGAATGTGTACCATCTCAGCCACCACACGAGTTGTGTACTGCAATACACAATCTGTGCAGCGACAGTACACATTCTCGTCACAGCTTGTGCGCTACCAGCACACAAATTGTTTGCTCTCAATACATAGTTCGTGTGGAAGCTGAAGGTACTCGTTAATGTGCACTGTCAGTATCCATCGTCTTCACAGTGTAACGTGCATGTAATCACGATTAAAATAAGCATCCTTTGTGGCAACACAAATACCGGAAAATCTCCATTTAAAGGTACAGTCCTCCATGCTGGCTTGCCTGTATGACTCATATTTGCACCATTAAGTAAGCGTTGCAAATGAATTAGGCCTACTTTTCCTGTTTTTTTTCCCTACGTATGAGACTGTTTAGCTACACTAATTCACACGTAAATGTTCCAAACCTATACACATACACAGGATGAACAAAAATTGGGAGAGGGCATGGCTTCTTCATATTTCCAATAAATAAAAAAATCCTTAGATCTTTCACTCAATTAATATATAAAGAAAACTATTTTTAACTTAATATGCCGTAATAACTATAATATAATCAATTTTGAAGAGATCTTGTAATTGCAATTTGCTGTTATTTTCACGATTTATCCATTTAGTCGTGGGTAGACAGATTAACCCATTTCATGTATATAGAAAAGTATAAAACACTAGTTGTTCCCCGGCGTAACATACGCAGGTCTAGCTGATTCTCGCTGTGTTTGTTTCTAATTGTTAGAGCGCACATCCGTTTCATTGTTGCCTTTTTTCTTTGCCCCGTTGCAAGAAGGAGCCCGCTCGCCCTTTTGCTGATTGTTGAAGCTTCGTTTGTTTAATTCTGATCCCTAACAATCCTTCATCATTCTCGTAAGCAAGATAGATAGATAGAGATAGAGATAGATAGATAGACAGATAGATAGATAGATAGATAGATAGATAGAGAGAGAGATAGATAGAAAGAGAGATAGAGAGAGGTAGATAGATATAGATAGATTGATAGATTGAAAGATAAATAGATTAGGTAGATTAGATAGATAGATCGATTGTGTTTTATGGGGCTCTTTTATTCTTTCTTCCCCAGCCAGCTTTTTATTGTTCTTTAACACGTTCACTGCATCCTATACAATTTTAGGTTTTCACTGCTGGGCAATTAATGTTAGGCTATTGCAAAACTTTGTTTATCACATTTTTTTATTTCTGTTTTGACGAATATAAAATTTTGAAAAATAATATTTCGAAAATTATGTCACACATGCGTGGTACACCGGTGGCCACTATTGCCAGATCTTTGACTTAGTTAGTTTACAGCATTAGTGTACCTCTGGTGGCCACGCTACCAGGTGGCGACCCATACAACATCCCATAATGCTGTGCGAATTGCATATAGCTAGTATCTGATGTTGCATTTGTTTTGTTTGCAGTCACTCACAGGCCAGAAAATGCACTTCCCTGCCCAACTTGGACACGCTCGTAAAGTTCGAAAATGGTGCGTTGGTTGTTATGACAAACTTGCTAAAGTACATGAATCCATTACGCAAGAAGTAATTGTAAACGTGTCGTAACATATTGCCAAACCTGTGAAGGGAAACCACGCTTATGTTTCGAAAAGAAACACAATTACTCAAACATATTACAACAAAATTCTATGTTCAATTTGAATTTTTTTAAAACTGTCCATAAAAAGGCAATTAAAATTTTAATAATTAACTTTTTTGGGGGAAATAGTAGCCCACTGACTGTACGTGTACGTCCAGAAGTGTTTACTTCCAATAAAATTTGCCAATTAAAAATGTAATCCAAATTTGGAAATTGGCTTTCTTGACAATAGTAGGCCACCGGTGGTACAAACATATTTCTCTACGCACAGGTGCTAAACTAAGTGCACGTCAAAACTCAATATGGTACACCCGTGGTACACACACCTTGTAGTTTCCTTACTGACCATTTCGAACCCCGTAATTCGTATGGTGTTCTGGGAGCCTCTGCTTGTGTAAGGGTTACTATTCATGAGTGTGTGTACCACAGGATGGCCAAATTGCCTGATAGGCAAACATCCGTGTACCACCTGAGCTCCACAAAAGCGGTGAACGTGTTAACTTTTCTTTACGCAGGTGTTAGTGGTCACCCATAACCCTTCCTGTTCCCTTTGCAATCTCTGGTGCATAAAATGTTTTTGATTGATTTATTAATTGATATAGATAGATAGATAGATAGATAGATAGATAGATAGATAGATATAGAGCTAGACATATAGAGAGATAGATAGAGAGATAGATACTATCACATATTCTCTATTTGTCCGGGTACAAACAAATACGGTAATACTTCGTAAAATCTATATAAAATGTGAAAAAAAAATTAACTTGAAATATTTTTGCGATTTTTCGTTTTCTGTTTAAGTACAAATGGTTTGGAACACAAGCGTAGATGAGATTTCCTTCGTCCTTCTCCGATTGCTAAAAAATCGGGCAATCTCGGGCGATGAGACTAAGTGTAAACTGGTTAGTTGTTATAGGTGCATGAACGATACAGAGTTGAATTACAAGCATAAAATATGTTTTAATTTCTATTTGAATTATATTTCTGTGTTATGTTGTGATTTATATTTCTGTATTTCCGAAACAGTAGCACGATGTGAGGCTTTAAACAATTTTTATGTTTTAACTGCAACAACGAATAATGTCTTTATTGTAGTAGAAACATGACTGTCAACCCTTGTCCTTGGTGACGTGGCGAATGCGGAATATGGTTAGAGTGTCCACCTGAAATCTGGAGGCTAGACCGGACGAATGGCGGACAGGGTGGACACTTTCCACTACATATGAATAATAATAATATGTATATCCTATTAACTGTATTCCTTTCTTTATTTCTGTATCCAACAATTCACTACGATGCCATTGGCTCTTTAACAAGCACAAAACCTGATCAACAGCCATTGGCTAGTATGTGGTGTACAATAATAAAACACACAACGCAGCAGAAACCTCACTTACACAAAACACACAAAAGTGTTGAACGAACAAATCAAGCAAAAGTTAAATCAAACTAAGACATTACAAATGTCAGGTAAAAACTGGTGCGTAACAAAACACTAGCTGAAGGACGTGCTATGCACGGGTGGTGTTGATGCACCGTTTAAAACATTGGGAAGATTTACTTTCTCATATATTTTTTGAGAAAGGCGTGTAACCCGTCTGTCTCTTTGTGCCCACTGGCTAGGAAACGCTGATGTTCGTTTGCTTCGCTCACTCAATCAGCGCCTCCCTTGATCCAAACACCATGCACTTACATTACATATGAATCTTTCCATCGCAAATAAAGGGAATACGCTTTTGAACACCGGAAATAAAGAATTACACCTTTGTACAGATAAATGTCAATCATTAGCTCTCCGGGTTTGTAAATTTTGTTCAACATTTAACCGAGTTTCACTAATCCTTTAACTTATTTTAATCTTCTACAACGATAGAACCTTTATCATGAGGTTTAATATTAAGTTGTGTATACGTGAAGCATTGTTTTATCCGTTAAAAGTTATGTTTTCATTTTGCGCACACTGGCTACCAAACGCTGATGACGCCTGACCCAGACTCCATTTACTTTCATATGAATATTTCTACCGTAAATAAATAAACACGTCTTTGAACAGCAAAGTCGGAAGCTTTAGCCCGCTGGCTTTGTAATTTTTGTTCAATATTTTACCGAGTTTCACCTATACTTTTATTTTAATTTTCCACAACGACAACCCGGGAGCTGACGGCGTGTTTCACAGTGCAGACAATCCGTCAGAGGAAAGGGAGGGAGGGGTAGAGGAGGAAAGGAGAAGAGAGTAGGAGTGAAACATGAAAGAGTAGGGAGGAGAGATCGTGACGAAATTTATGTATTTGTTTTAATCTAGAAACCAAATCCCCCCCCCCCCCCCAAAAAAAAAAGAAAGAAAAAAACGTGGCATGATGACATGAGTTAAACACACTTTTCTTAACTGTTGTTGGTGGCTTCAGTTACTTCACTATTGGTGGCTGCTGTTGCCAATTCTTCAGTATTGGTGGCTGGGATTACCACTTCTTCACTGTTGGTAGCTGCTGTTACCAATTTTTCGTCGGCGTCGAATGATTCGTTTCAAACTGCATCAACCAGTAGATCCAAAACATCGGCCTCCGAGACTTGCATGGTAACAGTTGATTGAGGGACTTGTGCGTTACCTGTTGACTGGAGGACTTGCGGGACAATTGATTCGGGCTGTTTTCTTTCTTTAATTGTGATACAAGGCCTTTTATACGGCTCTGCAAACTTTCGTTTTGTGTTTTCACACGACTGTGCAGAAACTCGCTTTGCGTTATCTGTGCGTCCAGTTGGCGCTTTTCCTTCCATATTTCCTCATTTCCTTTTTTAAGCCATCTATTTGCAATCGTAATGCAATCACTAGTTTCGCTGAAACGACACGAACACACTATCGTTTTAAAACGCACAGAAAAATTTCTCTTTTAAGCCGTCTGTTTGCAATCGTAATGCAATTTCCAGGAAGTTGATGGGTCCCTTTATG
The DNA here is from genome assembly GCA_023313725.1 of Lithobius niger. Taxonomy (NCBI): domain Eukaryota; kingdom Metazoa; phylum Arthropoda; class Chilopoda; order Lithobiomorpha; family Lithobiidae; genus Lithobius; species Lithobius niger. Next base: position 76,056 of record JAHWFP010241707.1, read on the forward strand.
CTTCTGGACTTTTTGTATGATTAGTGCTTACAATAGGCATGTAGAGGTGTATGACTGTAAGACTATGTTACTATCCAGTGAGAGGTAGTGTAAACCGCACTGAGCGCTGCCATCCAGAGGTAGTGTACATGTTTGTAAAGACATTATTGTTGACAATCAATGCAGAATCAACGCAGCGTTGTTACTGTTATTATTAGACGGGTGTCCGTCTGGGTAGGGTGGCCGTTTTACAACACTGCAACTCGTTTTTTATTAATGTAGATTACTCTTTAATCCAAGTAACAAGATTTCGTTTTAAATCCTTGTAACTGCAGACTTTTCAACCTATTAAAAAGTATCGATAATTAATATCAAGTTTTTCATTGGTAAGAAGCTAATTTTTTTAACAGGTAAGATTTTAGGTCTTTAATCTCTTTCCTAAGTGCTTTCATTACAAAAATATTTGCATTTGCTAACTGCATTGTCAAATGTAGGAAAAGAGTACTCAAGATTTAGAATGGCAGCCATGTCAGAACTGAGTAAATTATACCATGACCAACAGACCTCGCTGTTGCAGTGTCCAATGAATCTATATAGCAGCAGCAGCAGCCGATAACACAGATAATTGCAGCTGTAGAGTTCATTTTCGTTGTTCAGTTGCTACAATGCAAGGATTGGCTCTTCCCATTCCATGAAAGTTAAGTAATAGATATCCATGAGAAATCGGCGATAATTGCTCGTTTGTGAGAATGGACCACTCCAATATCGAGTGGTAGGGGAACCCTCACAAACACATAAGTGCGAGTGTGATTCCCCCTTTCCCAATACATTGTACTGTTCCATTTTAAGCAAATGAGCAATTATCGCCGGTTAATCGCTGATTTCTCGAGGATATGTGTTTTAACGGAAAAGGTGTGACGTCAAGCTAACATATCGACTTATATCATTTTTTTATTATTTTTATTTCTAAATTTTATTTATCAAGTTTATTGAATTTAGTAATTTTTACATTGCCTACGACTGATGCAAATTCCTGAAAGGAAATTTCCGGTGTAGAAACTTCCTGTCTAGGAAAGTCGGAACTAAGGAAACACGTCTCTTCTTCTTTTCCCGATTTCAAATTTCGTGTTTAAAGTAAAACCGTATTTTTTTTTCAATGTAATAGTTTAGATACGATTAGAGTATAAACTGTGCTATGCACTTTGAGTCCTAAGTTTTTAGGTGCATTTCAAAGTGTCAGTAGCCTTGTTTTCGTACCGTCGGGACAAAAGGTTACCGAGTTAGGCTTATCTTGTGACAATTTTTTTGCAGTGTAGTTATGAAAGTCGGTCATATTGGCATGGGTGGAGTTGTCATATTGTGAAGTAGGGGTTGTGCAGACCATAGATTATCAAAAAAGTGTGGGTCAAAATTGACCTACGGTGAAATGTGTGGGTTTTCATATTAAACGTATATAACGACTACACTTTTAGCATGTGAATGTGTCAGTGTGACTTCACCACTGTGCATTAAATGAAATTAAAAGAACATAAACTGTAATACTTACATGCACTTAACAATTTAAAGCCATAAACAGCACAAAATGTACCGATAGCGGGACAAAAGGCACTTAAGAACACGATGGACAGCCATACTAAAACTGGGAAATTTCTTCCAGGACCGCCAGCACTCGCCGTTACTGTTACAACGGACAGCAGTGCAGCAGAGATAAATGCATAATAGGCGATACACAGTGAATTTTTTCGGCTCACTTCCGGATATTCTGGTGTGGACAAATAAAGTGCAGTGCGGCTCATCACATACCCGCAGAAGTAGGAAAAAACAGCATCAAAAGCTACACTAAAGTCCAAATCCTGTAACATTTTAGAGGAATCGCGGAAGGGTATAGGCCTGCAAAAAACACAATACAAATGAATACTCGGTTAAAAACATGACTCAGTCACTAAAAAATTATGCAAGGTGAAATAAAACCCTACTTACTGCTCTTTGCTTTGGCACATAAACTTATGCTTGTCACCATCATGTGGTAATTTAAAACATCAATATTGAATTAAAATTGTTTAAAATGTGCCTCCGGGAAACGAAGGTGAGCTTGTAGCGGTTCGGTTGTTCTGGAAGGAGTTTTTTTTTTTTTAGTTCTTACTGCCTCAATTTCAAGGAAACAGTTGCTTAAATGAAATCGTAATTAAGGGGAAAAAGAAATACTTCCATGGCCAAACTGTTCAATAAAGTAATCTCTGTGGTCCAGCGTTAGCCACATAAAAGAGGAAACATTAAAGTAATTACATCCCGTGTTCCACCACTCAGAAATCATCAAAGTAATTACACTCCATGTTGCACGACTCATTCTGGGTCGCGACCTCAAGAGACCAGTTATCGAACGAGGTACCATTTTTACTTTAATGGAAAATACACGTTAAAATTACAGTGTGTACAGGTTTTTACGTTTGAAAAATATCACGTCTGCTGTTGTCAAAACCACGTGTTGGCAAGCAATAGCATTTAAACGGCCTTGACGCCAATAAGGGTTTCTGTTTCTCAAGCCAAGGCCGACTGGGGTTGGATTTGAGTTTCTTACCTCCTGCCTCAACTCAATTCAATGCATTTGGTGAGGAGTTAATGCCAGTTTAGAATATTTTGGTAACAGAAGATTTAGGCTGAATCATTTTATTTTACCAGTAACTTACATATATAAATACATGTTGTAACTCTCGCTTTGTATTGCAGCACTTGTCATAAGGTTGTGTGAGAGAGAAGCTGTGAATTTAGGAAGCTAAATTCAAAGCTTCTCTCCTAGACGACCGTATGTCTTAGTCCTGTAATGCAAACGAGAGCTACAACATGTATGCATTTATGAGTTCCAGTGCATTTAAATTTCATTGCCTGGCTGTCCTATCACTGTCATTTCGTGAATTACGTACTCTGGACAATGCCTGCACAATATGTTTTCTTCAAAATCTATTCCCTAACAAAGTATTATGCAACATGAGCTAAGGTCAAAGTACTTGTTATTGAAAGGAAGTGATAATGAGGTGTTCAACACTGCCTTTATATTTCCTTTGTTCTCAAATCACGGTATTAATGAACATGAGTGAATCTGAATACCAGAAAGTACCTGCTAAAAATCTACACGAAAGAAATGAGACCGTCAGGCTAACAGGATCCAACAAAGTTTTAAAAAAAGGGAACAAAACAAAAACAGGAAGACTTAACGATAAAGATTGAAATCAAGAGGTCAACCTGAACGTCTATACTTAAATATGTCTGTGTGTCGGAAAAAAGACCATTGGTACCTCATTCTACAATCTAACATTCATGTTAAAGTTGAATTAAATTTGTCATAATTATGTAAAACACCTCGTAGTTCTTGAAATATGTAATATCAGCTTTAGGAAAAACACCTACACCCGTGACGTACTTGATAAAAAATCATCTTTCAACGATAAATTATTTCATAACTGCTCTGAAAAAC
>JAHWFP010241709.1:0-10582 GCA_023313725.1 Lithobius niger
ATTTGTTTTTAGTTTAAACAAAATACCTTCTCAGGGTATCAGCATAACTTGTGACTTTCCAGGTTTGTACTTGACCTCATAGTCATAGTCTTGAAGATTTAAGACAGTAAAGCAGTAAACACAATTTTTATGTTTAGGTTAGGTGGTCCTAGATGGAGCCACGTTTGTAGCTGCCTACCACTCACTACAATTTAATACTTATGAAGAAAACTATTTGTTTAGGTTTTCAAGTAAAAGAACTCAACATGGAGAAAAATTTACACATCACTTAGGTTAGTCTTGGTGGTTTGCACAAGATTTGTAGTTATGAAAAAAAAACTCTTTTAGGAAAAAAAAACTACACTAGTTTTAGTTATCACGTTTGGAGTCCTACTTAAAGGTTTTACTTACTCCCTTACTGATAATGACATTATTTACTATGGTTAGGTTAGATTTATAACCTTAGCTCTAACGAAAAACAATTATCTAGTTCAAAGAGCCATAACTGTGATGATCAATCACAAATTTCCACCCTTTACGTAAGACAAGAGTTTAACTTTAAAACATCGGGTCCTAATTTTTAATGATTTACACAAAAAAAAACGGCATTTACGTTTTATTGGTTAACCTAAACTATTGCTAAGTTAGGTTAAAGCATGGCAATTTTATTTCTCCAAACTCTGGGAAAAAATCAAAATGGCACTTGAAAGAAGCAAGTTTAGGGCTTACTTTGGATTTAACGGACACACTTTTTACTGCAAGGTTGTCCTCTGATTTAACTCTTCTAAGTTTATCTCTATTAGGCTGACAAAGTTTGCTAAATGAGGGGTTACGTAGTTCAATCCATTCATTGAATCTTGGCGCTAATTTATTAGGTCTAACGGAACCAGTTGGCTCATTATGGGTACTGCAATTACTCTTATCGGATTTTCCATCTATACTTAGATGGTCAGTCGGCCTATCGCCGGCTGTCTGCACCTTTGGGGGAGGGACGTTTTTAACGGCCTCTTTTGTGCCCGACTTGACTGCCTCGGCTGAGGGGCGGGACGACTTGGACGGCGCCAGAAAGTCTGCTGCCGGGTTTGGCTTGACCAATCTCGCTGGCCGGCTGCCCGACTCCATGCAGGAGCGGGGGCGGTGTTTACGGGAACGCTTTTTCGTTTGTCTGTGGTCAGCAGCGCTCGGGCAGGGGGGAGGAGCTACGGGACGAGCGGGGCTACAATTGCGGGTGTCGTTTACATTTCTTTTAGGCTGTCGTAATTCGTCTAGTTTAGACAGGGCGTTTACGCCCAAAACTATTTGGAAAACAGAGTGGGAAGCCTCCGAAACACATGCAACAACATGCAATTTTAAACCTCCATTTAATTTCAAAATTAAATCCACTTGTTCTAACTCTACCACCGTGTCGCTCATTACGGTTTTGCACAGAGCTGTTTGTTTTAGTCTAGGCCAAGTTTTGGCAAGTTTTCGACTAACGAGATTTATACTGCTCCCGGAATCGCGTAGGCATAACACTTTATTCCTACCTATCCTGGCTTTAAAAGTGCTAGGTTTTAACACAGTTAAGGCATCTGAGCCCACTCGAAAACATGCATTAGCAAATTGAGTTTTGACATACTCGGGACATCGATTACGGAGGTGCGAGGACGAACCGCATTTATAGCACGTTCTAACGTTAGTTTGACTAGGGTTAGAAGCTACACTATCACTAATATCAGCGTTAGCATCTGGGCTAGTTACGCTGTCACTGTTAGTCCCAACCGGGTTAGCTAACGAGTTACGGTTTCCATTACCGTTACGTGGATTAGACGAAGCTTTAGGAGCTTGGCTGGCTGGCTGTGCGCTAGTTTGCACTTTGCCTGTTTTGCCTGCAAAATCAATGTTGATTTGCTTATTACGAGTTGTGTAGTCGTCACACAATTTGGCTGCTTCTTGTAACGTTCCAGATCTAATCCTGTCCGGCAACCATTTTCTCAGGCCCACTGGGCATGACTTGTAAAATTGCTCTAATAAAATTAAATTAGACAGCTTGTGGAAATCGCCGTTAACACCGGCGAGTGACAACCATCGGGAAAACAATGTCTCGAGCTCAAAAGCATGCTCGTGAAATAATTGGTCTTGTTCTTTCTCAAGACTGCGAAATGCCGATTGGACGGACTCTTTGGTCTGTACGAACCTTTCAAGTAATTTTAATTTAACCTGATCGTAATCGTGCATAGTAGCGGTGCTCATTTGATCGCACACCTTTACTAAAATTTCGCCTAACACAGGTTGTAAACCTACTACCCATTCACTCTTTGGAATTCGTTGAGTTTCCATTGTACCTTCAAAGATTTTTAAAAATGAATTGATTTCCGATTTCGGACCCCAATTATTTAACAATCTAACGGCATCGGAAATTTTTCCGGGCCGTGGACCTGAATTTACATTTGACAAAACCTGTACTGGATTGGTACCGTCTGCGTTTCGTAATCTAGCTAATTCTATTTGTCTATTAGCAAGTTCTAACTCGTGCTCGAGTTTCTTAATGGCCAGCGCCGTAGCAGCATCGCTAGTCTGGGCGGCGGTGTCTCTTAGCATTAATTCGTGTGCCCGTGCCTTATCGGCGTCGGCTAGTTTTAAAGCTTCAAGTTTCAACTGTTCCGTTTTAAGGAAAATTTCGTTCTCCTTGAGAGCGATTTCTTTTTTGGCCAAAATGGCAGAATCACGTTTATCTATGGCACTGAGCAGTTCGTTTGACAGCTCATCCAACGTGAGTTTATCATCGTTAAATGCTATTTTTAAAACATCTACGGACTCGTGTCTGGTTTCACACACCGTTAAACCCAAATTCAAACAAGCTTTCTTTAAGTCTTTGTAATGAATATGATCGATTAACGCTTCTAAATCTTCCATGTTGAAAGTTAGGTTAGTTCAAATTTTAAAGAAAAAAAAACGTTCTAGTTTTAAATCTTTACAGTTAAAATTGCAGCCGCAAAATAACTCTCTTAAAAGTTAAAAAGAGCGAGTACTTAAACACTTCTCTTATAACTCAATCCAGTCAGGACACAAAAATACAATCTTATATTACCTAAGCACTCAGGTGGATACATAAAATAAACACTCGGCCTGGCAACCGGACTATACCAATGTGCACCAACCTGAATTTTCATACACAATCGCTGTGCGGTCCGTCATCCAATCACCCATCGAAGATCGGATCCAAAATGTTGTTGTGGTCGCCCTTCCAGTTGAAGTTTGAACACTGTCACTTGTGAAGTCCTGTGGAATTTCACTCTTGGAGCATCATATCCTCTTTTTCAGTGGCTGACTTCTCCAGGGGTTGAAGGAACATCTGCCTTCCGAAGGCGTGCCTGCTGCTTCACGGCTTGTGAAGGGAGGGTTGCCGCTTCCCGGCTCCAGCTGGATACGGGGTGGTTTTTGCCTTTTGTTGTCTTAAGGCTGACATCTGCTTCTGTAGCGTTTTTGACTTAGCTACGGACGTCACTGGGGTTTGCAGTTTGGATTTTACTGCGACATCTTCTTCTTAAGATGAACTGGCATGGTAGTATGGCAGGGGGGAAGGAGTGTAGTGGCACAGCACCTTTAAATCCCACCACTGCCACCAGTTTTGTAGCGGCGCTTACAGGGTCTTGAGGTGCCTACTGTCTATAGCACCGACATCTGGCGTACATGTGGTAATCGTAGAGTAAATCATAGGTGGCGGTTTTTACTTTCGCGGAAAAACAGCATAGCGTGTCTACTGCACGGTTAGGAGAAGAGCGTCAGCGTCCTACCTAAGTTATGAAGACCTATCTAATCATGGTTCACTGCCACCACGATGGGTAATTAATCTAATTTGCCTACTTCGGAGTTAGAATAAAAATGGTTTTGTAATTAAAATAACCCTTGCAAATTAAATCGGACTCGAAGTCAAAATTTGTTGTTCAAAACAACTTTCTTTTCTGTTTTAATAAAACATGACAAGATTTATACACACGGAGTAACTAGTTGGTTACAAAAATAGAACTGGGGCTTTACATTTAAAAGCACACGATTTACAATTAAATCGACAAAATGAACAATTCAAGTTCACAACAAAATTTGGACTAGAAAAAAGTCGGTTTGAGTTATCGCAACTCTCTAAGTTACAAACATGACCCTTGCAGAATGTAAAATAGTCGTTGAAAGCTTTAGCAACTCTTGCACTAAAGTCAATCAATCAATCACACTGAATCAAGATTAGTGTTACAAGGAAAACTACCTTTTTGAAAACTCCTGCTTCAACAATAACACATGCTAGATCTCGGTGATCTTAGATTATTTAATGGACACTGAGTCCATAAACAAAGAAACAAAGCCGGTTTTTAGGAAGGGGACCTTAAACCCTTAAATCATGGGTGCCCTAAACCAAAATGCCGATTGCGTTTGGCTACCCACAAATTCCCTCAAAGTCTAGAAGTTAGTTTATGTTTTAAGACTAAAAATTTAGAAATTCTGTTCTAAAAATTAAATTCTAATAAACTAGTTACCCTTTGAACCACTACCTTGCCCGGCATGGCAACCATCGGACTGGACATCTCTGCTCCGACCGCCGTAGTGACCTCTAGCCTGAGTCCTTGAGCTATGCTATCGAAAATCTCCCTCAGCTTGGTTATATACCTACTGCCTGCCTGCAGGTAGGAGGGAAACCGCGGACCTGTAGGAGAGCGACGGAGGGGGGGGTGTGAGGTAGAGGGTTCGATTTGGAGGGGGAGTGACTGACCAAAATCGGCCGAGCTGTCACTACCGGAAGTCGGCCATGACAGCGCGGACGGCTAGGGTAGCCTTGCACTCTGATTGGTGGGGAGAAAAAATACTGCGTTCGGATTGGAAGGAGCTTGGATGGCAAAGGGATTTGCCGACTTTGGGTGTTTTTAGAGGCCGTAGCTTGAGTAGTGCATTGAGTTAAACTCATAACGTAAAATAGGCCTACACATTTTTTTTTTTTTATAAAAACCACAATGTTAGGCATTGCAACTATTGAAGGAAGGGGGGGGGGAACGAAGTTTGATGCTCAAAGTTAAAATAAATTGTTATTACTTGAAGGCAAAGGCTTTACTGTGCATTCGGAATTGAGATCACTATGGTCGGAGCCCTGAAATAAAAATACAAGATACACACTGAAAATGTCCGGTAAAATAATCGTAGTTGTGTTGCCATTTTGAACAAGGTAGGGTTCATGTGAAAAGATTACGTTAAATAATGCTTTTATAAAAGCCTAGGCAAAAGATTAAATAAACCAGCTTGTGTTTTGAAATGCTATAACGCATAAAAGTTAAATGTATTATTGCAGCCGCAGATAATAACGCTAGTGTAGTCAAAGTTTTCATTGTTGCTAAAATCGTCACCTTAGTAAAATAAAAACATTGAAGACGTAATAAACATGTAAACTAGCACAGCACTAAGCTAGTCGGCTTTATGCCTAGAAATATATTCGAGAAATACAAATAAATATTTACATGTTTGTAGAAAATGGCGACGGAGATTGCGAGCGTCGGCGCTCAGTTTGAGCACTTTTTCAAATGAAGCTGTAGACCAAAGTATGGCGATTTTTGGAGTTCTGTTTTCACAGGATGTTAGATAAAGTTCAGGTTTATTAAGAGCTGCAAACAGGAGTCGATGAAGTCCATTTTCCAGGGAGATATGAATTTTTAAACTTGGAAGTGAAAATTAGGCCTAGCGCTTTTTCGGCGCTAAGAAAAAAAAAGTGTCCCCGAGTTGTTGATGGTTGGTGTCGGGTCTCCTAACCAATCGACAGGAAAGTTAGGCCTCATGCCTTTACACATGCCAATCCAAGTGAAGACTGCGTCGGACAATTTCAAATATGGCGGTCATTTTTTATTACCGTATACATCGTAGTTTACAGTTAAAAATACAAAGAAAAACGATGGGCCCTCAGTAGGACCACTTTTGATTTCTGCTAAACTAATCTTGCTTGTACTGAGTCTCGAAGGAGAATTTCCAAGTGTCTTAGTGAAATAGTTTAACAGTCCGGGGTATTTGCCCCCCCTCCCTCTCTCGGGGTAGGTCGTCTCCCAACTCCGGCTAGGATGTAGACCGAATTCCTTACAATCGCAACTATTGAAGGAGGGGGGGGGGGGGGGGGGGGGAACGGAGTGTAATGCACAGAATTATTATTCGACTTTGGGAATGAAACTGCTATATACAATGCATGTTTACAACGAAGGAAAGCTAGTTTGTTTACGTTTTTAGAGGTTCACTACGGTCGGAGTTTGGATGGAGATGCTATAAAAAATAAACATAAAATCATACACTGGGTCCGAGAAAATATACAAACATAAACATTGGAGCTCCGGTAGGGTTCATGGCAAGAAGTTAAATTTACCAAAATGCATTAAGTGCACATATTAAAAGATTAAATGTTCCAGCTAGTTTTTAAAGGGCTAAATCGCAGTTTAGGTTAGATTTTTAAACTGGTTTGAACATCGGACATTTTTCATAAATAAGCAAAGTCGTCACCTGTTAGAAATAAAAAATATCGTTTGTTTTTAACATCTACAACACACCTAAGCTGAAAAGTGTTTCGGCTTTATGCCTAAAAAAATATACATTATTTACATTTTAAAGTGGAATCGCCATAAAGACGATGCTCTTCTGGTAGGTAAGTGCTGCCCTCAGGTTTTTTCTTCGATGGTGGTTAGGTGTCCTCACCACGAGCGTCTGATACGAGACTGCGTTTACAAAAACCTCTAGCCTCTTTCCTTCCTCATCTAAAATTGGCTCACTAAATTTTAGAGTTGTGTAACGGCGGACGCTACGACGGCTCAGGTGCTTGTAGCGCCTCCGGTTTCCTGTTTGACACGGAGATTCAGCTTAAGGTGTTGCGGTGATTAATGCGACTTTTACGGCATAAGCACAGCAAGGGCTACTGTCCCAGCATGGGGGATGGCGCGCAGGGTCCTAAATTAAAGGGGCCTAACTTTAAAACTGCTGGTATTTCACTGCCACCAGCGATGGAAATTTAACCGTTTATCAAGAGCTAAACTAAAAATGGTTTACATATTTATTTACACTTAAACAGTTAATCGACTAGCAAACGAACTGAAGTTAAAAACTCCTGGTTTTTATTTTAAACAACAGAGAATGAATATAACACTTTACATTACGTTTGCCCGAGAGCTTTTGAAACAAACTTATTTAAAAAGCACTAGTTGAATTTACATTGTAGCAATTCACACGATTTTACAACAAAACGACACTTGTGTTTTGAATGAACAATCAATTAAGTTTTTCGACTAGAAAAAGCAATACTGAACGCTCCGCAGAGTCGTCCACAAGATTGAACAGCCTCGGCTGGTGACAATCTATCAAACAGTATGTTTCAAACACGCATGAAAGATCAACCGTTTCACAGTTTTGTTTCTAAGTGATAAAACAGAGCCTTAAACCTCCCAGAGTTGCTGTTTACAAGTCAACTCCTCAAATTATAAAAGCCTCAGCTACTTATAAAGTCCGTCTGGAGTGAATAACCAATGAATCCCACACAAAGATCAAACCGTCCGTTATTTGAATTAATGTTTAAAACAAATAAGAAAGATTTTGGATTTTAGTAAGAGAACCACTCTGACGTTTAGGGGTGAGAAACCTAAGATGCCGTTACAGGCGTCACCACCATAATATTCCCTAGCTAGAGAGAGTTTAAGTTACGTTTATGAACTAAAATTTAGACTTGGGGGGTCCTAAATTAAATTTTCAAAAGCTAACAACAAACATACGAACCACTGCTATTTTGCCCGGCATGGCATCCCACGGACATGGCGTCTCCACTCCCGTCTGGCGTGACCCTTCTCTAGCTTGAGATCTGTGCGCTGTGCTAACTATGCATTCTGGGGCTGGGGTTTTAAGCTGGAGAGGGGGGAAAGCGCGGACGTCGAGGATAGCTGCGGGGGTCTGATTGGCCGAGGGCCTCGAGAACAATGGAAAGTGGGAGGAGAAGTCGGATGAACAAAGGAACTGGGTGCAGAGCCGTTTGAAGGAGTAGGGTGCTTGTTAATTATGGTGCAGTTCGAAAAAGCAACTTCATTTGAACACCTGATTGCTTTGCCATTACTCCGTGCTACCATCCACAAATTCGGCACGAGGCGTACGTTCCCACAGTGCTCAACCACACCAGGGGTGAGTCCTCCTACGAATGCCTTATTTTACGAATTATACTAAGAATTATTATACGAATTTTGCCATTATCAAACTGCCGATTATACTACGAATTATTCAACTACGGATTGAATGATACCACGAATGCCTTCTTTATACTACGAATTATTCAACTACGGATTGAATGTTACTACGAATGCATTCCTTATACTACGAATTATTCAACTATGAATTAATCAACTATGAATTAATCAACTGCAGCGTGGTTTGAGCACTACAGTTTAAAGAATGCTATGCAGTCGTGTTACGTCTATGTGGATTTGGCTCACGAGGCGTGCATCCTTTCAGCGTGGAATCTGGGGAAGGAGTAGGGATGGAAAAGACAGGCCTGTGTTGAGTTTTACTCAATTGAACTTTCGGAAATAGGCCTTTATTTTGAATTATTGGCTACGGATTCCATATTTACATGATTGCAACGTGATTTGGCTCTTGTTAAAGCTTATTACTTGGCTTTGGGTAATGCATAGAACATTACTATTAAATTAAACAAGCTTTAACGGAAAACTGCAGTGTTATACACCACAACTAGTTTTGGCTGGGGAGGGGGGCAAAAGTGAAGATTTGAAGTTTTGCACAGTTTGACTTACGGAATTGTTTGGAACAGATCTTTTTAAGAATTCTTTTGGTTTTAATAGTAGTTCAAGCTAGCAGTAGCAATTGGTTGGGTTCCAGTCGGGCTGAGAGGAGAACTAAAATAAACTATATATACACTGAAAATTTGTGTCCAGCAGAATGCCGATGTCTAATTACTTGGACTAATGGCAGCGTTTCTGGGGGTAAAAGATTATTATAAAAGGCTAAATAAATGAATACATAGTCTAGCTTGATGTTATGCTAAAACGCATAAAGTTAAAGTGGAGGTTTGAACTCTAAAGTTAACGGACAATGCTTGATCTAAGTGGAAATTTTTCATAGTAGTTGCGATCGTTCAAACACAATAAAAAATATCACACATTAAAAATGGTTGTCAGTACATGGGCACAAGGTTTAGTGCCTTTCTCCTAAAATACAACTAAGCTAGAGTTTGGGCTTTATGCCCGAAAAGAACAAGGATAAAATGAAAATACAAAAATACAGAGTTCAGTAATGGCGGCCATGTTGAAGGTGCGATGTGGTTTTGGGGTGATCTTCAAACGTGAATTACTGGAACTTCCGGGTGGAAAGTCCGGATTTGGGCTTCCCCAAGCATCTTGTATTTGGGCAAGCTATATATAGATGTTGAAAATTTGGAATGATTCTGTCCATTAACAAAAAAACGGCCAGATGTGCCTCGGCGAGGCATTTTGGATGCCTCAAGAAAAAAAATTTCAATTTTTCCTGAAAAACAGGCGTTTTTCGGTGGCACTCGTTTACAGTTGCGAAACGTTCAAAAGCTTGTTTTTCTAGCATCATTTCACGGTCACCGAGCATCAATTTAACGAGGAAGTTGGTTCTGGGATCTTCAGAAAATACGATCACTTCCTCTACAGCAATTTTCTTCGTTGTAAAAAAATCATTTTTCCAGCGTTTATTGGCTAAGGCTGGTGTAGTGTTTGTAAAAGTTATTGTTTGCAAATTCTTGATTTTTTGAGCGTCGACGTAACGGTTTGTACAAACATCATTTTCGTCATTTGGATCAGATACGTTAACAATACGTCTCTGATTAGCGTTAAAACAGTTCTGATTCGAATTTAATGGAAGGAAATTCTCACGTGCGTAGCTTAGATTGACAGCATCGCCTTCATATATAGGTGTTCCTAAATTAGCAATGCGTTGCCCATTCACGTTATAGTCCATATTTTCTTCTGGATCCGGTCGTAAGTAGTCACTTGCTTGAAAAGCTTGAAAGTATACTTTTGTTCGTGTAAAATATCTTCCTGTGCGTCTAAACGATTGTTCAATTGTTCCTTTAGTCGTCTTAAAGCGGCGTAATATTCTTCAGAATTTTCGTTAATCGCCTCATTACAAACAGTAACTGTTTGATTTGACAGTTTTTGAACGAGATCACCCAACTCCCTAACTGTCTGCTCAATATCAACATTTTCTAAACTTGTAACTTCTTGTTGATCCATTTTCCCATGTTTGAAGTGAACTTGACGACTCATCTCCACGAACAACAAACAACGAATGAGCTTGTCTCATCTCCGCAAGGAGTTTTAAATCATTTTCCTGATCACGTGATTCTTTTTTTATAGATGCCAAACATCTACACAAATCCCGAAACGGGAGAAAATGAGCTGTAAGTAATATAAGATGAAAACTTTTAAATAACATTTTTTAAATCCCTTTTTAAACAAAACTATTTTTCCTTCCTTTTTTAGCATGCCGATGGTGTCTGCAATAGTACAAAATTTAACACGAATGATGCAGGCAGCAATAAAAAAGTAAGCTACTCCAGATTTAAAAAACATTCTTTCAAAAGTATTGT
>JAHWFP010241709.1:10682-25338 GCA_023313725.1 Lithobius niger
AAAAAAAAGAAAATTAATGTAAAAAAAATTTAAATAAATGTAAAGAAAACGTCTACTTTCGTATCTTTTAAATATTCTTTCACATACGTACTATTAGAAACCACAATAGCTTGACCAGGTTCGATAAGTATGTCTGTCTTTGGAATTTCTTCCATTGTTTACAAGTCAACTCCTCAAATTATAAAAGCCTCGGCTACTTATAAAGTCCGTCTGGACTTACAAAACATAAGTCTTGTAAATTTAAGAATGTTATCCCCTTAAAGAAGAATAAATCTTTCCTAACCAATGAATCCCACACAAAGATCAAACCGTCAGTTATTTGAATTAATGTTTAAAACAAATAAGAAAGATTTTGGTTTTTAGTAAGAAAACCACTCTGACGTTATGGGGTGAGAAACCTAAGATGCCGCTACAGGCGTCACCACCATAATATTCCCTAGCTAGAGAGAATTTGAGTTACAATTAAACTAAAATTTAGACTTGGGGGGTCCCCTAAATTAAATTTTCAAAAGCTAACAACAAACATACGAACCACTGCCATTTTGCCCGGCATGGCATCCCACGGACATGGCGTCTCCACTCCCGACTGGCGTGACCCTTCTCTAGCTTGAGATCTGTGAGCTGTGCTAACTAGGGATTCTGGGGCTGGGGTTATATACACATTACCGGAAGTAGGCGCGGACGCCGAGGATAGCTGCGGGAGTCTGATTGGCTGAGGGCCTTGAGAACAATGGAAAGTGGGAGGAGAAGTCGGTTGAACAAAGGGACTGGGTACAGAGCCGTTTGAAGGAGTAGGGACATGTAAACGGAAAAGACAGGCCTGTTTTGAGTTTTACTCAATTGAACATTGGGAAATAGGCCTTTATTTTGAATTATTGGCTACGGATTGAATATTTACATGTTTGTAACGTGAATAGGCTCTTGTTAAAGCTTGATACTTGGCTTTGGGTAATGCAGAAAGCATTACTATTAAATTTACAAGCTTTAACTGAAAACTGCAGTGTTACACACCACAACTAGTTTTGGCTGGGGAGGGGGCCAAAAAGGGGGATTTGAAGTTTTTGCAGTTTGACTTACGGAATTGTTTGGAAACAGATCTTTTTTAGAATTCTTTTAGTTTTAATAGTAGTTCAAGCTAGCAGTAGCATTTGGTTGGGTCCAGTCGGGCTGAGAGGAGAACTAAAACAAACATGTATACACTGAAAATTCGTGTCCGGTAGAATGCCGATGTCTAATTACTTGGACTAATGGCAGCGTTTCTGGGGGTAAAAGATTATTATAAAAGGCTAAGTAAATGAATAAATAGTCTAGCTTGATGGTATCCTAAAACGCATAAAGTTAATTGGGAGGTTTGAACCTTAAAGTTAACGGACAATGTTTGATCTAAGTGGAAATTTTTCATAGTAGTTGCGATCGTTCAAACATAATAAAAAATATCACACTTCAAAAATGGTTGTCAGTACATGGGCACAAGGTTCAGTGCCTTTCTCCTAAAATACAACTAAGCTAGAGTTTGGGGCTTTATGCCCGAAAATAAGAGTAATAAAAGTATATAAATACAGAGTTCAAATAATAACAATGGCGACCATGAGGCAGTAGCGCTGTTGGTGGTTTTGGTCGATCTTCAAATGTAGATTTGATAATCTTCCAGATGGAAAGTTCAAAATCGGGCTTCCCCAAGAGGCTTGTATTTGGGCAGGCTATCGATGGTGAAAATTTGCAACGATTTGGTTCAATATTGAGAAAACGGCTGGATGTGCCTCGGCGAGGCATTTTGGGTGCCTTAAGAAAAAAAAATTTCAATTTTTCGGAAAACAGGCGTTTTTCGGTGGCGCTCGTTTACAGAAGTACTTCTAACTTTTCTGAGCCCACACCAGATGTCGGTGCAGAACAGTAGGCACCTCAAGGACCTGTGAGCACCGCTACATTGTAGATATGACTGAATAATGACTTTCTGACTATTATGGCGTATAACAGCACAGTTGGGCCTCAATCCCGGAGGGAGTGAAGATACTTTCCTATTTTAAAATGAATAGGTCTAACCAGTAACTATCTACCTGGTCTTTAAAGCTGCCACCACCGGTGGGTAAATTTTAAAAGCTAAGGGGGTTTAGAATAAAATGGGCTTCATGTTATTTAAACGCAAGCAATTAATCTGCACTAGAAACCAAACTTGAAGTTTTAAAAACTCTTGGTTTTGTAATAAAAATCACAACAAATGAAAAAGGCACTTTACATTTTGGTCACTAGTTTACATGAGAGCTTCGAATTAAAGCAAGAAGGCTTTCCGTGAAAGCAAACGAATTTACATTTAGAAAATTCAAAAACAAAAAGCAACAATGGGCTTTTAAACAAATAAAAACAATTTCAACTAGAAAAAGTAGTTTTTGGGTCCAATCCTGAAAACACTCTAATTTAAACTCGCATCCGCTAAAGTTTCAATTAGTCTTTAGAAATATATCTCTTTCGCAACAGAGCGCCCGAATCCTCAAGAGCCACTGTCTACAGTTTAAGTTAAAACGTGGCTTAAAATAAACAAAGGAACGTTGGTTTTTAGGAAGAGAACCACTCTGACGTTACAGCAAGTAAAGACCGAAAATGCCGTTTGGCTTACTCCACTGTAAAAAAAAATCTAAAACAAGAGGTAAGTTAAAAACTGAACTATAAATTTAGAATGGGGGTCCTAAAATTAAACTTTCAATCAACTAGTAACTTATACTGACCACTAGCTCTGCCCGGCATGGCAACCTTCAGAACGCGGCATCTACACTTCTGACCGGCCGTGACCACCACTTGTCTTAGATCTGTGAGCTGTGCTGTGCTTTGGGCTGGGGGTTTTTATGCTAGAGACCGGAAGTTCCCGCGGACGGGCAGGAGAGCTACGGGGGTCTGGTTGGCTGAGGGCCTTGAGAACAATGGAAAGTGGGAGGAGAAGTCGGGTAAACAAAGGCTTTTGTTTGGGACCGTTTGAATGAACAGGGACTATGTACACTTGTGCCAATATCGAGTCTTGAACAGTTTGACAATGGAAAATTGGCTATTTTGATATTTTGGGAGTTTGGGTGTACAAAATATTAAACTACAGTGTTATGCACTGCAACTATTGAAGGAAGGGGGACGAAGTGTAATGCACAGTTAGACTTTAGCAATTTAATTGAAGGAACAGATCGTTTGCTTTGGATTCGGATTGTTGGTAGTCACGGTCGAGTCAACACTTTACTATTTACAACAAATACAATTCACGTTCGTTTAAATCGTTGCCGAAGGAAGGCTAAGCAGAGGTAGTCGTGGGGGGGGGGCAAAAGATTAAACTCAAAAGGTTAAACAAACTAGCTCAGTAAAAAGGCGATATGAAAATTATAAGTTTAGTTTTGTTTCAGCAGAGAATGGCGATAGAGAAAAGTCGGACAATTTTCATAGCATTTGGGGTACCAACAAACAAGATAAAAATTATCGTACTAAGCCAGTATCTACATGTATGTGAGGTTAAGTACCTTGAAGGAAGCCCCTCCTAAAACACAACTAAGCTAGTGTATTTAGGCTTTATGCCAGCAATGAAATAAAAAGAAGTAATTATATTTGTTCATGGTTTTGAAGCTACGGCGGCCGGAAGTGTGAGCGCTACGGCTCAGTTTGGTGATTTTTAGTTAAGGATGCTGTGGACGAACCAGAAGGAAATTTAATGCTCTGTTTTCACAGGAATAAAGTTCAAGTGAGTGGCTATTAAGAGCTTCTAGGTTTGGCCGACTCGGATGGTAGCTTCACGTCGAAATCTTCAAAGTCGGCAGATTTTGGTCGGGGGGGGGGGGGCACCTGAAGTGTGGAGCTTCAGAAAAACTGAGTTTTTCCCCGAGCTTTTTGATGTTTGGAGTCCGGGAATCCTCTCCAATCATGCCGCAGCACAGAATACCATTACAAGAGTTGAAAATTTGATTGTCTTGAAACTTCACTCAAAGCATGGGTTGTAGCCACGAATGAGACAAGCAGAAGTGTTGACAACAGCAACCGTCTTGATTTTCACTCGATCGGCTATCGAGACAAGCTGCTGATTTGAAGCCTTGCTTGGGTAGTAACTTCACTTGAAGTCAGGGTTACGGCCACTAACGAGGCTAGCTGAAGTGTAGACAACGGCAACCGCCATGATCTTCACTCGATCAGAGATCGAGACGAGGCGAAGTGTTGAAAAGTTGTTTGTCTTGAAGCCTCACTCAAAGCGTGAGACCTATGTGAGCCGAGCTATTCGAAAAAAACCCTGCGACACCACTTCGAAAAAGTTTTTGAGCGGGGCCAGATTGTTAATTGCGATTGAATGACACGTTTTACGCCACACGAAGTTCCAAAAAGGAGGGAGCCTTTGGGCGAGGGTGTCGGCGTAGATTTTAATAGCAAGGAAGACATCATAGCACGAAGGAATTTCCGGACAGAAGGGAGTGCGAGCATCTTGGTTGCGATGCGGGTGTGGTCTACGTGGTGACACTTTGGATGCTGAAGCTGGCAGGGTGTGATGCAGACAGTGCGGAGGGTACCCTTGGCTGGTCATAGACCGGAAGCATGAACTGGACGACCGGACGTGATGCCGTCGGTGCTTGGAAATGAAGGATCGTACGAAGGAGTAAAGACGGCCATGCTGATGAAAGGAGGTTGATGCAGTGGCCTCATGGAGGTGGTTGTTATGAAGTAGACAGGCAGCTGACAAATGCTGAGAAGAATGCCGGTCTTGGGATGTCAGCAATGAAGGTCGTTAGTTGATTGTGCACCTAGTGGTGAGGGAGGGCAATCGGATAGAGGAGTTTAGGGCTTGGATCATCAAGAGAGTGGGTAGCCTTTGCAGCAGTGCCGGATTTAGGGAAATAGCCTTGGGGGGCAAAGCCCTATGAGAGCCCCTACCTTCCCGAAATTCTGAACTTTTTTTTTGTTTGCTACCTGAAACTATTAGTAAACGTTCTTTGTTAGTTCTATTTTACACTTTTGGATTACTAATGCCTGGGAAATGAAGGCCCATGATGATCCATTTATGTCGAAGGCGGCGGCGGTGGGGAGTTTTTTTTAGTTGGAGGCTGACGCCTTGAGGGTGGGAGTTGAATGACGAATACGACAGCGAATGCCGCCGACTCAGTAGGCGAGTTGCAATGAAGATCGGGTGGATGAATGCGATGATTGCTTGAAGATCTTCAGACGAATGCGATTGCGACTCCGACTGTGCTTCACGAACGAGACTGTGCTCCACGAAAAGCACAGCCGGTGAACGAATGCAAATATGTATGCTGCTGTTGCAAATGGAATGTTCCCATATGCAGACCAGTTGGACGAACGCTGAAGTTACTGAGGCCATAGGATGTAAAGAAGCTAGTCTTAACCAACAGATTTGAGAGGAGAACTCTGCTCAAAAGATCAAAAACCTGAGGGTTTATCGTTTTCGCAACGAACATTTTTTTTGTCATTAGCGCTCGCTAGCGCTCATTAGGTCTATCCAGACCTCCGTCTTTTAAAACACCATATCTTCAAGAAAAATGGACCAAAACGTTTGAAATATGCGGCCCTTAATAGACCTGAACATTCTCAAGACTTCTGCAAAAACAGAACATTGAATTTACACTCCAATAATTTTCTACATCATTTTGAAAAATTCACCAAAATGACCAGAGCCGCACGCAAATCTTCAATCGCCATTTTCAACTCCTTGCAAATAAAATTGTAATTACTTTATTTCTTTTGCAACCATAAAGCCAACCAGCTTAGTGTTGTTTAGGAGGAATTTAGGAGGAATTTAGGAGTAAGTTATTTATGAAAACAACGACTGTAATTTTTATTATTAGCGGCTGCAATAATGTTTCAGCGATTTTCATGCGTTATAGCATTCAGGGAATAAGCTGGTATATTTAACCTTTTATTTAATTTATTTGGGCAATAGTTTAGCAAAAACTAGGCCTCTGAACACTACTGAACTCGGCAACACTTTCCTTCGAATTTTACCGGACAATTTCTCCAAAAGTGTTTATCTTGTATTTTGTTTCCCGGGCTCCGACCATAGTAACGTTCCTATCACGTTTGTTTAATGAAGTGAGCAAAACACTTCGCCCCCCCCCCTTCCGTCTATAGTTGCAATGCATAACGTTGTAGTTTCATAAAAAAATACATAGGCATAATTTTCACGTTGTTATGAGTTTAACTCAATGCACTTTCCAAGCTAAGGCCTCCAAAAGCATCCAAAGTCGGCAATTCCCTTTGCCATCCAAGGTCCTTCAATTCCCTTCCAATCAGAAGTCAGTATTTGCTTTCCTCTCCACTCAGAGTGCAAAGCTACCCTGCCCGTCCGCGCTGCCATACCTACTTCCGGTAGTGACAGCCTGGCCGGCCAGAGTCAGTCTCTCCTCCTCCAGGGCGATCCCTCTACCCCGCTCCCCCCCTCCGTCGCTCTCCTACTAGTCCGCGGTTTCCCTCTTACCTGCAGGCAGGCAGCAGGTATAAAACAGACCTGGGAAACTGCATCGACAGCATTGGCTCAACTCCAAGTCAGACGTTACTACGGCGGTCGGAGCAGAGATGTCCCCAGTCCGAGTGTTGCCATGCCGGGCAAGGTAGTAGTTTAGAAAACTAGTTTTAGCTTTAGTTTATTTTATTTCGAACTTTATTCTAAATTCTTAAACTTAAAGATTTAAACTTAACATTGGACTTGAGTTTCGTGATTATTGTAACGGCGGACGCTACGACGGCTTAGGTGCTTGTAACGCCCCCGGTTTCCCTGGTGTACGTGGAGTTTCAGCTTGAGGTTTCTACGGTGTTTACGACGACTTTTTTTCGTTATACAACACAGCATGGACACTGTCCCAGCATGGGGGATGAAGCGCCGGTCCTAATTAAAGGGGCCTAACCTTAAACTGTCGGTATCGCTGCCACCAACGGTGGATTTAACTGTTTAACTAGCTAAAATCTAAAAATGGGCTACATATTTAATTTTACACTAAAATACAATTAATCAAGTCTAGCAAACGACTGAAGCTTAAAACTCCTGGTTTTATTTTTGCGACAGAGAATGAAAATACACTTTACATTATAGTTTGCTTCTAAAAGCTTTTGAATACCAATTATTTAAATAGGCAACAAGTTTACCTTTACAAAAAGTAGCAAGTTTGAATATACACTTAGTATTTCATAAATTCAGACAAACACACTTGGTTTGAATAAAGTTTTAAATTTTCACATTAGAAAAAGTAAATCATGAGTGCTCCCGGAGACACCCGCAAGACTAAACAGCCGCAACTGATAGTAGTCTATCTGACAGTATGTTTCAACATGATCAACCGTCCACAGTTATGTTTCTAAGTTTTCCAAGCACAAAAAGATCAACCTCCCTTAGTTCCCTCGAGAACTGTTCTAAGTAATAAAAAGCCCGGCAATTTTACACGTAGGCATCAGTTTGTTTCAATTTGCCTTCCACAAAGATCAAACCGTCATTTAGTTTAAATTAAAAATCCATTTAAAGTAAACTGGAAAAATTTGGTTTTTAGAAAGAGAACCACTCTGACGTTATGGGGAGAGGAAACCTAAGATGCCGCTACAGGCGTCTCCACCATAATATTCTCTAGCTAGAGAGTTAAGTTTTAAACTAAAATTTAGAATATGGGGGTCCTAAATTGAACTTTCAAAAGCTAAACTATAACATACGAACCACTACCATCGTGCCCGGCATGGCATTCTCCGGACATGGCGTCTCCACTCCCGACTGGCGTGACCGGTCTCTAGCTTGAGATCTGTGAGCTGTGCTGTGCTGAGCTGTAGAGGGAGGGCAACTGGGGCTTTTTATGCTGGAGCAGCGGATTTTCTGGACCTTAGCGCGGACGCCGAGGAGAGCTGCGGGGGTCTGATTGGCTGAGGGCCTCGAGAACAATGGAAAGTGGGAGGAGAAGTCGGTTGAACAAAGGGACTGGGTGCAGAGCCGTTTGAAGGAGTAGGAACATGTAAAACGGAAAAAGATAGGCCTGTTTTGAGTTTCACTCAATTGAACTTTCGGAAATGGGCCTTTACTTTGTATTATTGGCTACGGATTGAATATTTACATGTTTGTAACGTGATTAGGCTCTTGTTAAAGCTTATTACTTGGTTTTGGGTAATGTCTAGAACACTACTATTAAATTTAAACAAGCTTTAACGGTAAACTGCAGTGTTAAACACCACAACTAGTTTTGGCTGGGGAGGGGGGCAAAATTGGGTAATTCGAAGTTTTTGCACAGTTTGACTTTCTTTTTAAGAATTCTTTTAGTGTTTAATAGTAGATCAAGCTATTTGCAGATTTCGGTAGGTCTCAGTCAGGTCGGAGGAGAACTAAAATAAACATATATACACTGAAAAATTCGTGTCCGGTAGAATGCCAGGTTGTAATGCGTTTATACGTTTGGACATATGGTAGCGTTTCTGGGGGTAAAAGAATATAAATAAAATATAAATGTGGTTAAATAAACTAGCTAGTTGAATGCTATAACGCATTAAGTTACAGAGAACATTTAACGTTTTTAAAATTTTAAAGTTAAAATTCGATTGTTGTGGAAATTTTCCATATGGATTGCGGCCGACAAACACAATAAAAAATATCACACTTCAAAATGGTTGTCCGTACAAACCTCATACAATACACTAAGCTAATATGTTTGGGCTTTTTGCCCTAAAAGAAAAGGATAAAATGAAGATACAGAAATACAGAATTTTATAATGGCGGCCATGATGAAAGTGCGATGTAGTTGGTTTTGGTCAATCTTCAAATGTAGTTTCAATGGTCTTCAAGGAAGAAAGTCCGGATTTGGGCTTCCCCAAGAGTCTTGTATTTTGACTAGGGCTGGGATCGGTTACACGGTTAACCGGAAACCGTTCCACGTTCGGTTACACGGATTATAAAACCCATATCCGAAAAACGTTTGCTGCAGGCACCATTCAAAACCCCCAATGAACGAGCCAAAAATAGCCAAGTGTCATTGTTCTAGGCTTACTAATCCAAACACTCAAAATCAGTGAAAGTAGAAAACCGGGTTGGGTAGGGAGCAGCTTATTTACAAATAATCCGCATGGGCTTGTTGTCCCAACGAAGCTGCTTACTTTCTTCGAAACAAGCTGATCGCCAGCGCGTACACGAGGCAGTTAAAGACAAGCTGGCCAGCATCTGCCCTCCCCGCAGTCATGGAGAAGTGGACTCGTCTATACCTAGCGTGAACGGCAGGGAAGCGGCGTCATAACACATAAACGAAATGTGTTGCTACCCGTAAACGGAAACATGCTCATTTTTCTGGCTCATAATTTGAAATGAATGGAAACATTAACGAAAATATTGTGTTAAATTTTGTTGTTTTGTTTTTGGCTTACGTTGTCGTAAATAGGCCTAAGCCATCTCGTTGAAATTTTAAAGCTACATAAAGTCAAAATTCTTGATAAAGTACTTAAATTTATCATGTCAACTTTCTTCTAGTTTAAATCCCAAAATGCAACATGTAGTCAATAATAGTGCTTGTCTTACCAAGGACTAAATCATATTTTTTTTCAGCTTTGTTTTTTAATAATGTATTACAGTGGTGAAATGAATTTTTTTGCTGAAAACGGAAAAACGGTTTTCGTGTAACCGACCGGAAAAAAAACCGGTTAAACGGATAACTAAAAAACCGGAAAGTACCAGCCCTAATTTTGACAGGCTATTAAACGTTGAAGAGTTTGTCGAAATCGGACCATTATTGCGAAAACGGCCAGATATGCCTCGGCGAGGCATTTGGTGCCTCGAGAAAAAAAATTTCATTTTTGAAAAACAGGCGTTTTTCGCTGGCGCTCGTTTACACGCCCCCAAACGCCGGATTTTATTCGGGGTTCCTGAGAACTCGGAATAAAAGCTATAATAAAGGGGTTAGTGCACACAAGATATGCAGAAAACAAGACCGCCAAAATTTAAGCAAAAATGACATGAAATAAAATACACTGTTTACATAAATGTTGACTTCGCCGTTTTGTCTTTTTGGGGGACCAACGTTTTTGTGGCTAAGAGAACTTTAAGTAAATTTAAAAGTTACAATTTAAAATTACTGTTTTTGCAGCCATTAACTAAATACTGTCCGCGCTGCTTGGTGCAGGAATATCGTACTAGTTTTTGAAAATGGGGCAAAAAAACATTTATCTAGAAACACACTAGTTTTAAAGTGAAAGTACAAAGTTAGGGTTTTTGTAAAAGAATACTGTCAAATGAGTCGATCACAATTGTAACGCTCAAATTCAAAAACATAAATACACACTGTACGGTATTTTGCGAATTTTCGATAGGCCTAATAGTCCGAGTGGTGTTAATTTCGGTCTCTCCTATCTTCTTCAGGCTTCCTTTCTTACATCTAAGAGGACTTGAATCGCTGGCGATTCAGCACTGTGAGGCGAGTGGACAACCACTCATGAATCTTCAAGGGCCGTCAAACCCTAACATCAAATTCCTAATCAGTAAAGAGTTGGGGGCACACCTCTCGCTCAAATGGGATCGTGCGAGCGCTAAGCATACGACACGCGAGAAGTACAGTGGGCAACGGTTTCCACGCATTTTCAAAAACACTGGCACTCATGACAAGGTAAAACAGAAGCAAGCACAAGAAAGGAAGCCTGAAGAAGATAGGAGAGACCGAAATTAACACCACTCGGACTATTAGGCCTATCGAAAATTCGCAAAATACCGTACAGTGTGTATTTTTGTTTTTGAATTTGAGCGTTACAATTGTGATCGATTGATTTCGAACATTCAAAGTAGAAGATGGTTCATTTTTTCGCTGTCAAATGAGGCGTCCCGCCACTTAATCGTTCGTACAAGTCCGGATTATGTCCAATTGCCGCGTCTTTTTTTTCTGTGTGGCGGCCAAAAACACCTTGCCGTCCACCCTCAACCTAGGCTACGATAGCGGTTAGAAGAGAATAGTCTGTGAACACGTGATAGAACACCGGCTCTATTTAACAGCAACTAATACCACTAGAATGGTTTTTAGGTTACCAAACAACTTGTTTACATTGGCAATTTGACACTGAAGGATTTTGAGATAAGACCCATAACTTAAATATAATAATACAACACTGGGAAGTTTTGTGGATAAAAACTAACAACCTTTTAACGACAGAGTTGACCTTTCGCACTCAGAGGTGAGACAGACGGTTTTTTATAAAGAAAACCATTTCGTGTAAAACTTAAAGAAGAGCCAACCGGGGACAGATTGCAGCTCCCGTAGAATATCCCTAATGAATATTTAATTAGTGTCGTTACAATCTTTGTCAATATTCTCCCACACAGGGAGACGTTGATAGTGACAAAAGGAGTAAAACATAGGCACATAAAATTTAGGTGTGAAGGCCAAAACGGGAATTAACTGGGAGTTACTTTAGGATGAGCTCCCAACAGACTAAAGTGACAAAATTAAAAATGCAGGTAAAAATAATTTTCAGTCAATTTGTACTGAAACGAAACGTTTAACAATTAAATGTTTAACGAAGACGCTGCCTTGATGCAGCAACAATCACTAGATGCTTTCCAGGTTTGTCCAGTAGATTCTGAAGTTTTAAAATTAAAATTCAGCAAATACACTAGTTTTAGGTTTAGTTGCTCCTAGATGGAGCCACGGTTGTAGCTACAAACTACACATTGTTTAAAGAAAACATGCACGGGAAATTTACTTTGTTAGATTTCCGGTTTACTACCAACAAGAAAAAAACTCTAATTTAGAGAAAACTACTTTAGGTTAGGTATTAAACCTTCGTTTTATTGGAAACACCAATTCAGTGCTAGAGCCATAATAAATGCATTTATTTCCACCCTAGTCCGACATAGAATTCACACTAAAACATCGGCCCTACTTTTTACAAAAAAAAGACTGGGTGAACTATGTTTAAGTTTATTACGTGCTTAACACACTGACTTTAAATTAGATTAAAATTCAGGCAACTTTACTTTACCAAACTCTGGGAAAAAATCAAAGCTTATAGGGGGAACACTTTTACTACCAACCTTTAAATTTCTTGTTTCCAACTTAAGATTGGGGGAAGTTAACTCACGTAACTTAAGCCATTCGTCAAAGCTAAACTCGCTAACTTTGGGTTTATCTGACATGACTAAACTTTTGTTTATATCACTAGCTGACAAACTTCGTTTTATTTTGCCTGTAGGAGGCAGGTTCAACGTATTTTCTGTTGATTGTTTACACCAACAAAGATGGCGACAGTCCATCCTTTGGTCAAGGGAGGGGGCTTGGGTTTCATTATCTGGTAATGGGTTGACTTCTGAAGTTTTCAGCACACCCCTTTCGTCTGAGCTTGAGGACTTAACGACGATAGGCGGAAGCACTGTGGGGGTTTGGGGCTTGACCAATCCCGCGGGGCTGGTTTGATTACGGGGGCTTCCACGTTTCTTTGATTGACGTGGGCCGTTTCTGACGGGGGGCGTAGCCACCTCGGCTGGCACTGGAGAAAAATCACGGGGCGTGGCGATTACTGGTCTGCGCTGTTTGGTTAATGATTCTAATCCAGTCACGCCCAAAACGACATCGTAGAACGAATTGTTGACCGGTGTAATGCACGCTACTGTTTTTAACAGGGTGCCATCATCTAACTTTAGGATCAGATTTACTTGATCTAAGGTGAACACTTGTTTACACAAGGCAGTTTGACATTTAACCCTACGCTTTAAGCGTGGCCAATTTCTGGCGAGCCTGGCGCTAACTAGCGAAACTGTGCTTCCGGAGTCGCATAAAATATTAATTTTATTTTTCCCTATGCTACCGGACAGAGTACTAGCCTTAAGAATTTTACTGGCAGTTTTCCCAACTGGGAAACATGCGTTTACTTGCTGGGGTTTCGAGTTAAGCTCGGGGCATTCCCTACGAAAATGTTGGGGAGAATTGCACACGTAACAGCGCCTAACTCGATCTTGATTTAGGTTAGTTTGTTCACTAGCACTAATGTTTATGGCAGGGTTCCCTCCAGGGTTATCTGCTTTCACACTGACAGATCCGGCTGGATTAGCTGTCTGACTGTGGTTACGGTTGTGACCACGCTGTTGACCAGTAGGTTTAGAACCTTTGGTTCGACGCTACAGCTATGGGCTGTGTTTTGGCTGCACGAGTGGCAGCTTTGGTAGCAATCTGTTTATTGCGGGTTGTGAACTCGTCACAAAGCTGGGCCGCTTCGGCCAGAGTTCCTAATCTGACTTGATCAGGGATCCACTTTCTGAGATGGGTTGGACACGATTTATAAAATTGCTCCAAAAGTACAAGATTGACAAGTTTATCGTAATCACGGTTAACCTTAGCCAAAGTTACCCAACGAGTGAAAAGAGTTTCTAACTCAAATGCATAATCCTGGAATTGCATTTCCACACCCTTTTCGAGAGAACGAAATTGAGTTTGTAAAGACTCTTTAGTCTGTACAAAACGGGCAAGCAGTTTATTTTTGACTATTTCGTAATCCTGCATTTCAGCGTCTGTTAGCTGATCACAAACTTTGATAAAGACCTCACCGACGAGGGGTTGCAACGCCGTGACCCATTGGTCTTTAGGAATCTTTTGACTAGTTAAAGTTCGTTCAAAAATCTTAAGAAAACTGTTAATGTCAGTATTGGGCGTCCACCTATTTACTAGTCGAACTATGTCGGCCACTTTACCATGTTTGGCAACTGGATTCGGGGGAGCTGGGGGAGCACCGTTAGCTCCATTTGGAGCGGGGTTAAGATTTAACGTAGCAGCATTTAGCTTCGCTAGTTCGAGCTGCTTGTCCAGTTTAGCTAATTCCATAGCACTGGCACGATCGCTAATTTGGGCTTCTCGGTCTCGAATTTGAGCCTCTTGATCTTTGAGAGCTAATTCATGAGTTCGACGACGGTCTGTAGCGGCCGAAGCTACGACTGTAGAGGTGCTTGTAGCCTCGCCGACATCAAGATGGTTTTGACCTTTAACTTCTAGTTGTGGTGGCGGTTTTTACTTTTACGGAAAACAGCACACGTATGCTATTGGCCCAGTATGGGTAACAGAGAGTCATTTGTCCTAACTGTAGGCTAACTAGACAACATTAAAGGGGGGTATTCGCTGCCACCAGGTGGGTGTTTCTAAATGCAGCTCTAAGTTTAATTATTAAGTGGTTTTCTTAAGAACTACAACTTTTACATTTAGTCAAACTAGCAGAAAAACAGGCGTTTTACAAACTCGTAGGTTTATTAAAAGGCAGATAAATATAAACAGTTACATTTAAAATCAACTAGTGTCAGCACAAGAAAGCTTTAAATAAAAAGCACGGCGATTTTTACAACAGGAAAAATCAACAAGAATTTACATGAAATTCAACTCAAACTTCACACAACTGGGTGAAGAGTAAAAACTACAATTTCGATTAGAAAATGTTTGTGGGACCTCGGGAACCCGTTATAACATGCAAACCGCGGGAATTACATGAAATAAATCTATTTGTTGCAAACCGCGGGAATTACACACAAATAGTCAAGACTATGTTTCTTTAAGTCCGACCTAAGATCAAATCTTCAAATCTGTAGATCCTTAGTATCTAGGGAAGCACCCGAAAAATACGTCGTCTAAATGCAGATTTAGTGTTTAGATTAAATTCATAATAATAAACACGGGAAACAAAAGCTGGTTTTTAGAAAGGGACCGTGAAC
>JAHWFP010241710.1:0-19903 GCA_023313725.1 Lithobius niger
GGGCTACGTGATTCATGGGCATCATTCCGATGCTCATCTGTTGGCTGTTGGCGTAGTGGGGATTTCTCCGCAACTGTGCTACGCTTGTTAGCAGGTGCTCTTGGCACGCGCTTACGTTGTCTGCTCTGCCGAGATTAAGTCGGCTGCGAGGCGGGAGGAACAGGTGCATTGTCTACGTGAGCGTCTGCAAGGCGACTGGGCTTCACAATTGGCCTACCGCTAGTCGGAAGCCATAAATTGTTCCCGTTTTTGGGAACTTTTTTCGTGCTTTTGCTAGCTGTAGTGCTTTTCTTGTGACTAGGCATGATTATGTCCTAAATTCGATCAATTAGACTGGGAGGAAAAAAAATTCGATTTCGAGTAGCCTACTTGCTGTGTTTTTTTTTTCTTTCTTATTTAATCCGAAAACTCGCTACTTCGCTCAATAATAACCGTAACGTGCTGCAGTTTTCTTAATGATTAGGCGTGGGTTAAATTCGAATCTAAAACTTCGACACCATTGTAAATCTCTCGTAATTCCTGATTGTGAGGGCTTACGAAGATAACAGAGGTACGCAATAATAAATTCGTACCGGACGGCGCTAATGCAATCGTTACTAACTACAGCACATAAAAGCAATAATGAGCAAAGTAAGGGAGTCCACACAAGATATCGGTCCGTAAGCTATTTAATTCGATTATTTAGGTTTAGGGTTATCCCACCGTTAATTCAAGTTAAACCTTCAATAACTAATGTTAAAGCACTCTAGATTAATTGGGGCTAAGAGTAATAATAAAGGGGGCTCTTATATAAAGATGCGCCCTTTCCAAACACTAACCCGAACTTAGTCTCTAAAAGAGGGAAGCTCCTTCAAAATTCGGCTAAGTCCGAGTTCGTCGTTATTACTTAACTCTGAACAATGCTGTGGGAATTCCGGCTCCAAGGGCTTAGTGGCTGGTAGCAATTGATGTCCAAAAAGTCGGGGAGTGAGACTGAAAATCTGCAGGACCCTAGGTTTTAAAGGGGGGGCCTGCATCCTGCTCTTTTGTGTAGCAGACGATGTGCGATTGGATGCTGAGGCTAAGGGAGGAGCTGATTGGGTTAGGAGCCGGACTATTGATGTTGACTGAGTATCTGGATGGGCCCACATGTGGCAGCAATTAGAGTGCATGAGGCAGAGGCCAAATGCACTGAGTGTCGCTAAAGCTAATGTTATTCTGGTAATAATAAATGGATGTCGTAAGGCTGTTGCAGTTATAAGTTAATGTTATATCGGTAAGAAGTATCGGTTGTGTATCGTAAGATACCGATACAGATTATTGATACCGATATTTTATATTGGAAAGTGCTAATTCTTAAAATAATTACAGCCAAAGTTAACAGGGATTTTGATAAACTTGTTAATTTGATGCTGTTAGAGCAATTTTACAAAGCTTGCCCTAACCACCTCAGAAAGTGGATCCCCGATCAAATTAAGACGGGTACGTTGGCCGAAGCAGCCCAACTGTGTGACGAGTATATCACTCGGAACAAGCAGATTGCTACAGAAACTGCCACTCGTGCAGCTATTACGGAGCCTAGCTAAAGTCCCTTGGGGGGGGGGGTAACATTTTATCTAACTGGCAGTATTCTCCTTCCTCTCGACGATCCTGGTAGAACTGCCACCACTCATTCGCGAATGAGACCTAACCTTAGCTCTGTTATGATTTAAACGTGCTTAATTTATTCATGCAGAAGTCAGAATAAAAGACGTTGATTTCAAACATATGCACATTCATTTATGGCAGATATCGCAACAAGTTACAGGTTAACTATTTAACGTTGAAGGTGGACAACTTTCGGTTGGGTGCACAACTTACGGCTGGAACCAGTTAAAAATAGTTTAACTCAATTTTCAGGCATTTTGCGATGAAACAAGTTAGGTTATGATTTTGAACAAAATCAAAAAAAAATATTATGTTAATTCTTCCCTTTACGATTTTGGGTCGGGAAGAAAATTAATAAATTATCAAGGTTTTTAGGAACCCGTAGACCTTACACTAGCTTGTCCTCATTCATTGCGTAGGCTAAGAAATGTTGTGCTTAAGAGCTAGGACTAATTGTTATTAATCTTCTTGGGGTCTAAATCATTTTAGGATCCCTTTCCCCTAAGATCTTATTAGTTAAAGTATCTTTAGAGTACATTTTAGTTTAAGTACTTCACAAACCTAAAGCTTACCAAGTCATGGTACTACCGCGACTTCTTCATCTTCAGCTTATCCGCTACTCGGCTGAGCGCACGCCTACTCTAGGAAAGGCATAGCGTCCCACCGATCTGCAGTGGTTTTGGGACCCAAGATTACAAATGTCCGTTTCCTTAAATACAGAAATATAGTGCCTTCACGCGGACGGACAGGAGAGCTCAAGGCTTTTCATTTGTTGAGAACCTAACTCAATTTCATAAACTGTTTTTCAATTCGACGATTGCCTTGAGGCGTTTGCACCTAAGGCGATTATTGGCTTGCTACATGATGCAGTCCTAAAATTTCCAGCAATCGGCAACTTGACTTTCGGGAAAAAGCGTCGTTCAAACGCCCGCGCTCTCTTCAAGACTGAGAAAAGAGCATCCAAGCACGCGAGCATCCCATTGGCGGAGCTCGTGCCCTGTGATTGGCCAAAAACGGCTCTCTTGGATCTGGTTCCGGTTTGACGATCATAGGGTCAGCAATACTAATTTCAAACTAAAATGCGCTGACATTAATTTATTTTTTTTTTTAAATAATAATGCTCTGCAATACTACGAGTTAGTAGCTATAGGACTAAAGCTCGATAAATGAGAAATTCCAACTCTAAGTGAGTTGACGCGCAAATCTAAAGTTCGCCATTGACACTAGCTAACAGCTGTTACTGGCCTACGAGCGCGACGCTCTTGCTATTACGTTACGTGAACCGTGTCAAATAACGAAGCACTAAACTATAAGTTTAGCTCAGATTAAAACGTCAATTTATATTTTAAATTAACTAGAATTTTATTTAATGCCCAAACTAAAAGATTTCGAGATTAGTTCCAACCGCATTTGTACTTACAGTTTTCTGGATCCAAGCTGAAATACATTTCTATGGTCACAAATGCAATTCGTAAAAACGGCCGACACAAGGTCAATCTTCTTTTCAAATGACAATATTTAACAATATTTACATTTTTCTCGAGTGGAAGGTTACATGTCAACAACAGAGGTTACATACTTGTATCCAAACGAATCCAACATTTACCTTAATAAACATTAAGTAAATTCGAAGGGTTTTACAGAAAATCACGTCTCATGGCTTATAAAAGCCGGATGCAACTTTTACGAAAAAAAGGATCCACGTAACTTTTCTTGGCATGTATTTTAACAAGTGGGATCCAAGTTAAATTAGCACAAAATAAATAAATGGTATTTTATTTATTTTAATGAACCAGCAGCCACAACGGACTACTAAACTGAGTAGCCTACTCATATTTCTGCCGATAAGACATACAAGGAAGATCGTAGTTCCTGGAGAAATAGTGGCTAAACAGAAGAACATTTAAAAACAAGCTAATCTGTTACAGGCCAGTAACGAAACTGAATTTAGGAAATAACCAAAGCCTTCCCACACCGGGGGGGGGGGGGGGAGCTTTGCTTGAGTGATAAATTACGATCTTCCTTACATAGCCAAAACACAGCCCATAGCTACAACGTCAAACCAAGGTTCTAAACCTTCTGGTCAACAGCATGGTAACCGAAGTAACCACAACTCGACAGCTAAGCCGGCTGGATCTGTCGAAGCTAAAACTGACGCCTCTGGTGGGGACTCTGCCACTAGTGCTAACCCTAACCGTGAGTTTCATCGCCCTCGTCAGTATGATGGCAATTGCTTTTACTGCAAACGCCCAGGGCACCCAAAAAACGAGTGCCGCTAGCGCATTGCGGCTGAAAAGGCAGCCACAGATACCGATTGTAATTTTGTAAATACTGCCCCTCCCGAAATGGTGCTATCTAAACACATTCACGAATGGGCCGTAAACGGAACCAAGTGTTTAGTACTTAAAGATACTGGGTCTACCCATGTGTCACGTGATCTCGTCAAACCCGAACAATTTACAGGTGAATATACGCATTGCCATAATGCCCTAACAGAGCAAACGACCGCCCACGCAATTGCTCGTATTAACGTACAAACTCCCTATGGAGTCATCCAGTCTGAAGCTCTCGTCTCAGACCATATTGGGCTACAATTTAAAATGCTCTTAGGAGTCCCAGAATGTGTTGGAGGAAAAAGGTTTTGCCCCCCTCCCTACGTACGTTAATGCCATCACTCGTTCACAGACACGCGTGAATGAGCAGCTACCCATCTTATGCCCAAATTACCGTGAGATCCCTAGCGATAGCGAGGAGTCTCACTAATTAAGAGGCAACTTGTACTTCCTAAAGAGTGTAGAGATTTAGATTGAGCACTGCACATGCAAATGCATGGGCTGGCCATCTTGGTCGTTCCAAAACGAACGAAAGAGTACTAACAAATTTCTACTGGCCCAAGTGTTTTAGTGACATTGAGCAGTTCGTTCTAACGTGTCTTACCTGCCAGAAAAATGGAAAATCTGCACAGAAGTTTGTTGGCACATTGTTGGCCCCATTAGACCTACCAGTCGAGCAGACTTTAAATATATTTTATCCCTTCTTGATCCGGCAACAAAATTTCCCGAGGCTGTGCCCCTCAAACAAGCAAACAGTCAAAGTGTAGTTAATGCCCTCCTTCTTGTTTTCTCTCGATTAGGGTACCCCAGTGAGCTACAGTCTGACTTGGGCTCAGTTTTTGTCTGAACTTACAACATTATTCCTACAAAAATGTGGAATCAAATGTGTAAATTCAAGTGTTTCCCACCCCCAATCTAACAGTGTGGAAAGATTTTATAGAACGCTGAAAGCAGTGCTGCGAGCCGTTTGCCACGAGCATCCCCAGGTCTGGGAAAGATGTCTCCCCGGTGCAATGTTTGCACTTCGCACCGCTCCACTGGGTTCACCCCAGCAGAAATGGTGTACGGCCGAAACTTTAAAGGCCCTCTCGAGCTTGTAAAAAGCCAATGAATTGAACCTGACGTTCACCCATCCGTCCTTGAGTAAATCTTGGATCTTTTACAGCGATTCAAATACTCACGGGAACTCGCACAAGAAAACATTGTGAAGAGTCAACTTACAAATAAGACCTATTACGACCGTAAGGCAGTTGAACGCAAGTTCAAAGTTGGTGACAAAGTTTTAGTCTTAAAACCAGCTAGAACAAATAAGTTAGAAATTTGTTGGGATGGACCCTGTGATTGTTAAGAAGTCCTTTGGTTCTCAAAAGGAGACCATTTATCACGTTAACTTGTTAAAGCCCTGTCTGCCTAGGGAAGGGTCTAGTAACCACTCGTTTCATGACGAACGTGAGTTTACTCACTACGACCATGTCTGGACAGGCCAGCCTGATGATGGCATCTTAATTCCAAAGAGGCCATGAGTCTTTTTAAAAAGACAGGTGATTTGACAGAATCACAAAACACCGACTTACTTAAAGTCTTTGACCGTGTAGATGGAATCTTTTCTACTCTGCCGGGTCGTACCGACATTGTCACCCACGATGTGGAATTAATCGATTTGCATGTTAAGCCCTGTAAATATTATAGGCACGCGAAATTCGAACGTGACTTGATTGTCACTGAGATTGAGAGGATGCTCGGTCTAGGTTTAATTGTTGAAACCGCTTTCCCCTCATGGTTCACCCATGATCATAGTCCAAAAAGAAGACGCAAGCCCACACCCTGTAGCTGACTACAGAGAGCTGAACAACAATACGGTAACCAAAGATTACCCAATTCCCAATATCAAGGAATGTATTGAGCGTGCAGCTAAATGGAAATACATATCCATTTTTGACCTAAACCGTGGATTTTGGCAAGTGCGCTTGACGCCACAAGCCTCAATGGCCGCCATCGTCACAACTCCCATTGGGAAGTTTGCTCCCCTCACGATGAACATGGGGATGAAAAACACTCCATTTTGTTTCCAAAAACTAATGGACAATGTCACTCGTGGCATGGAGGAGTTTGTGACTCCCTTTTAAGATGACACCGCAGTTGGTGCCGAAACGTGGCAACAACATCTTGACAACATTTTTAATTTCCTCTCTGCTGTCAAGAAGGCCGGGTTAACGTTTAACACAAAAAAATTGCAGGTTGCTTGCAGCAGAGCCACTTTTCTTGGACACGAAGTGGGTAATGGAACTCGCACTCCTTCAGAAGTGAAGGTGTTGGCTGTACAACAATTCGTACGTCTACAAACTAAGTAAGATGTCCGTTCCTTCCTTGGTTTGGTTGGTTATTACCAACGTTACATTCCCCACTATTCAGAAATCTGTGCATGCCTGACAGACTCCCTCAAAAAGGATGCACCCGATCCCATTTCATGGGATGATTCAAAGCAAAATGCCTTTGAAAATTTGAAAACTGCCTTAGTGACGTTTCCTGTCCTAAGAGCGCCCGACTTCAACCAAACCTTCATTCTCCAATGTGATTGTGCAGACCGAGGTATGGGTTATGTGCGTTCACAAGAGTTTGGTGAAGATGAACACCCCTGTCTTTACGTTTCACGTAAGTTAACAGCCCGTGAGCAAAATTACGGGACGACTGAAAAAGAGTGTGCTTGTCTGATCTGGTCTGTTGCTAAGTTACGGCCCTACATTTATGGGACAAAATTTATCATTGAATCAGACCACAACCCACTTCATTGGCTCAAGCAAATGTCTGGAAAAAACCCCAGATTGCTTTGGTGGAGCCTCACCCTCCAAGATTATGACTACACTGTCAGGTACAAACCTGGCAAGTTTCACTTAAAGTAAGTAGGTATTTTGTTTAAACATTAACTTGTTAAAACTCATCATTTTCAGTAAAAATTGACTGAAAATTATTTTTAACTGCATTTTTAATTTTGTTACTTGGTTTGTTGGAAGTACGTCCATAACAGAAAGCAACTTCCAGTTAATTCCCGTTTTGGCCTTCACACCTAAATTTTAAGTGCCTACGTTTTACTCCTTTTGTCACTATCAACGTCTCCCTTTGTGGGAGAATATTAACAAAGATTGTAACGACACTAATTAAATATTCATTAGGAATATTCCACGGGGGTTGCAACTTGTTCCCGGTTGGCTCCTCTTTAAGTTTTAAACGAAATGGTTTTCTTTATAAAAAAAAACCGTCTGTCTCACCTCTGAGTCCAAAAGGTTAACTCTGTCGTTAAAATGTTGTTGCGTTTTTATCCATGAAACCTCCCAGTGTTGTATTGTTATGTTTAAGTAATGGGTCATACCTTAAAACCCTTCAGTGCCAATTTGAACATGTAAACAAGTTGTTTGGTAACCTTAAACCATACTAGTGGGAGTAGTTTAACAGTAAATAGAGCTGGTCATTTACGGCGTACCCACAGTATTGATTTTCTAACAACTGACGCAGGGTTAATCGAAATACGGCGGAGGGTTAATTTCGCAGTCATCCCAGATAAAAAAAAAATGACTAGACTTGAGCAGAGGCAGAATCCAGACGGGACATATTACCAGAGCAATAGATGACCTCATTTACTTGTTACAATGAAACAAAACCCTTAACTTTGTACTTTTATTCAAACCTAGTTGGTTTCTTGTTAAAATGTCTTTTGCCCCATTTTCAAATACTTGTACGATTTTCCTGCACCAGCAGCGCGGACAGTATTTAGTTAATGGCTGCAAGAATAGTGTTCTTAACTTATAACTTTTAATTTACTAAAAGATTTTCTAAGCCACAAAAACGTTAGTCTCCCAAAAACACAAAACGGCAAAGTTAATATTTTAGTAAACAGTGTAATAATATTTTTTGTAAAGGATCCTCGGGATAGGAAAAATATCCCACAATCTATCTCGTCTTTGGTTTAAAATGAATGAAACCCAGTCTATCTCATTCTAAAATTGAATGAAAGTAATTTGAGATGGATATCTCCACAAAGTGATGCCTAATATGGATTTATTTTGTATTACTTATTGCATGGCTTGGCAGTTTTGATTTTTGCTGCCAATCTTCCAGCTGCCCTATAACGGAGCTACGCCATTTAATAAGCTTGCAGAATACATAATTATTTGCATACTGCAGCATTACAGGGTGGTAGGTCGGCATTGAAAGCTTGAAGTGGGAGAAACCTTCCATTATGCCACTCAGGAAGTTTGGCTGCCTAGCGTGTATGTTACACATCCATAGAAAAGCCTTAAAGGTCAATTACACCCATTTTGACATGCACGGTATGGGGTCCGTGTAATGTCGGCCTGCCCAAAAAACGATTGGAGAGGATACATGACCTCCAAAGATCAAAAAACTCGTGGAACATTTTTTTTTTCTGGAGCGCTTCAAACGCCAAAAAGACCTCGGTCTTAACCCTTCGCCGAATTTTTTATAATGGACAGAAACGGCCCATCTTGCAACCATTTAATTGTCAAACACATTATCTAAGTCTTCGGGAAGCCCAATCTTCAAATTTCCATCCTGAAATCTCACAATCGCCATTGGAAAACAACTCCAAAACTACCGCAGCGCTCCTTCATCATGGCCGCCATTTTTGAAACCCGTATCTTGTATTTTCGATTTTTATTGCTTTTATTACGGGGCAAAAAGCCCAAAGACACTACCTTAGTTGTGGTTTAGGAGGGGCTTCCATTTATGGTACTTAACCTCACATGCATGTATATACAGACAACCTTTTAAGTGTGATATTTTTTATGTTTGTCGGCCGCAAATTCTATGAAAAATTTCCACCTCGATCATTACCTGTCTTTTAACTCTAAAGTTAAACTTAACTTAAATGCATTATAGCATTCACTAAGCTAGTTTATTTATCCTTTGTGTACTTTATTAATAATCTTTTGCCCCCAGAATGCTACCATTAGTCCGAACTAATTCGACATAGGCAATCACCGGACACGAATTTTTGTGTAAATATTTTTATCTTAAATCGCTACAAACCCACTGTGACCATCCGAATGTTACTACTAGCTTATCCTACTATTAAAACCAAAAGAAACATTATAAAGTTCCGTTCCCAAAGCAATCCGAAGTCAAACTGTGCTTAAAACTTCGAATCCTCTTCCCCCCCCCCCCCCAGCCTAGTTGTGGTGTATAACACTGCAGTTTCCGTTAAAGCTTATTTAATTTAATAGTAATGATTATTTCATTACCCAAGCCAAAGTACTAAGCTTTAACCAGAGCCGATTCACGATGTGCATTTGTAAATATCCAATCAATAATTCCAATGTAAAGGCCTTTCCCAAAGTTGAAGAGTTGAAAACTCTATTTGGCCTGTCTTTTACCATTCCCCACTCCTTCAAACGGCTCTGCACCAAAACCCATTGCCCTACCGACTTTCCCATTGTTCTCCTGGCCCTCTACCAATCAGACCCCCGCAGCTCTCCTCGGCGTCCACGCTTTGGTCGCGAGAATCCGCTGCTCTAACATCAAAAGGCCCCCCCAACCCTCAATCCTCAGCACAGCTCACAGATCTCTCAAGCTAGAAGGGTCACGCCGATCGGGAGTGGAGATGTCACGTCCGTAGTTGCTATGCCGGGCAAAATGGTAGTGGTTGTAAGTAACTAGTTTAAGAAGTTTATCTTTAGGACCCCCCAATTCTAAATTTATAGTCTAACTTAAATTAACATCTAGCTTAGAGTCTTTATGGATGGTGTAAGCCAAATCGGCATTGCTGGTCTTTACCTCCATAATGTCGGAGTAGGCGTCTTTTCCTAAAAAGCCAGTTTCATTCTTTGTTCATTTTATAATGTAAACAAAGGGACGGTTTGATCCTCGTGAATTCAGGGAAAAATAACTGTTGGACGACTTGAAAACTACAGTTGCCAAATATAGTTGCACCTTAGCGGACGCGGTTCAGCTTGCTGGGTATTCCAGGATTGGAACCCAACATAAAAATGCTTTTCTAATCAAAATTAAGTGTTTATAAGAATCAACATCGTTGTTTTGTGTGTAAACTGAATTAGAAAATGTAAATTCAAGCCAAGTGTTTTTGCAAACTTGTCAGAAGCTAATCCAGTGAATTTTAATGTAAAAGTGTTTATTTTTCATTTTCTGATGTTTTAAAATAAAAACCCAAGAGTTTTTAAACCTCAGGTTCGTTCCCTAGTAGATTAATTGTTTTTAAGTAGCGATGTGCGATACTCGAAAAATTCGAGCCGAGCCGAGTATGAAACTTGTACTCGAACTCGGCTCGCTGCTCGCGTCCATACTCGAAAAAAATCGAATCCGGCAAAAAATGCGATAACTTCATCAATTTTTGACCGATTTTGACATTCCAATATACCAAATCGATCGTCTCGACGAGAGCTTTCCAGTGGTGCAGATTAAAAGTCAATAATTGAAACCATTTTCAAGTTATATCATTAAAATTGGAAAACCATGACTCACACAGTCAGCTAAGCACCATCTTTGTTCTTATTATCTTACCAAATTGAAGAGAAACTTGCAAACAAAATACTTTCATCAAATACTCGAACTCGGCTCGATACTCGATTCTTCTGTCGCAAACTCGGCTCGGCTCGACTCGAATTAAAATTTTTCTACTCGCACATCCCTATTTTTAAGTGTAAACTATTATGTAGCCCGTTTAGCTTTTATACTTCGTTTAAGCAATTAAATTATTCCACCGTTGGTGGCAGTGTAATTACCGGTAGCATTCAGGTTTGGCCTTAGTTAGGAGCCGGCGCTCCATCCCCTACACCGGGACTGTAGCCCATGCTGTGCTTATTATCGTAAAAAGTCAAAATAACCACGCTCACTTGAAGCTAAGAAGTACTCGTCAACCAATGATGTTGGGGGCGCTACAACCACCTCAGCCGTCGTAGCGTCCGCCGCTACAACTCCACCACTCTCGATTAAATAGTGAAATGGTAGCATATTCTTCCCCAGTCAGTATATCAGTTCCAGCTGTAATAAACCTTTCTTCAAAAATACTTGACGATAACGACATCTCACTTCTCTCATTGTATCCTAAGTTCATCCCTACTATACCACGAAGGGACTGTTTTTCAAAATTAATCTAGCAGCAGATGTTCAAGTTCTCCTGAAAAAATACACGTGGGCTCCCGGACTTCTCCAACCTAGCTTATATAGACTAGTGAACGAACAGATCAGTACCAGCAATAATTTGACGATAGGAAAGATCAAGGCCATTAGAAAACTCCAGAATGATCCAGAGGTCACTATTTGCTACACAGATAAAACCAATGGGACTGTATTATTAGATACGGCTGATTATAATAGTAGTGTGCTGAAAGAAATTGTTGATTCCAAAATCTACACGCAGGTGAATTACAACACCACCAGACCAATCCACCTAATCACACGAGACAAGCTTGACTTGCTCATACAGAAGAAACTTCTCGACAAAAACATGATAAAAGGACTGGAAGCACCTAAAGAAGCGAAACTTCCCCACCTATTCGCACAGATAAAAGTGCATAAATAAAACCAATTGATTGGTTCCTTCAAAAACGACTAGGAAAGTACAAGTGGGGCAACCACTCAGTCAAGAACACAGAAGAGCTCCTTAATGCAGTAAAAGGACTGAATTTAACACCTGAACATCAACTAGTGTCTTTCGATGTTCTAGCGCTTTTTTCTAGCCTACCTCATCCACTCATACTCCAAGCTTTTGACATGTCGGCCCAGCGACAGAAAGTGGATGACAAAGAGAAAGAACTAGACATGGAGTTACTTAAAACCATACTGTCAACGATTTACATCACATTTCTAGGAAATACTTACAGGCAGACAGGGACCCCAATGGGATACTCTTGTTCCCGGGCTCTAGCTGAAATAGTACTTTAATTTATAGATGAGTTAGTACATGAACGTTTTCCAGAGCTCCCATTGTGGAAACGGTACATCGACAATATTTTCACTACCCCTACAAAGACAGAATGTGCGAAGATTCTAGAGACTGTCAATAACTGGAACGACAACATTCAGTTCACACATGAAGTTGAAGTGAGAGGAAGGCTACCTTTTCTCGACGTAATGTTTACCAACAATCAAGGCGTCATTTCATTTACCCCCTACAAGAAGCCCACACACACGGGGAGAGGCCTACCTTTTTCTTCAGCCCATCCTAGAAGTTAAGTAGGTCTTTGATTAAGAATGAACTTGTCCGAACTATCAAGAGGTCGTCTTCGAAAGCGGCAGCAATTGAATACCTCAACCAAGACAAGACAACCTTCCTAAAAAGAGGGTTTCCCGCCAAGTTAATAAACCAAGAAACTAAAAAAGCGTGGGCCTCAGTTAACAACAATAATCAAATAGAACCGAATTTGAAGAAGGACAAACCTGTGGAATATATCACCTACCTACCGGAGATCAGTGACCCTGTGCAGAAAACTCTCAGCCAACAAGACATCCCACCTAACCTAAAGAAAATGTTAAAAACCCGCAAATCCAACAAGCCAGTATACTTACCAACTGCACCACCGGAAGTCCTCCCCACACCCTCCCCCACCAAAAGATCACAAAGTAACCTAATAACAGGTATCCCACGCGCAACAAAAACAAGAACAGACCAAACGCAGTAGACAGCATTCCCGCAATGCCTTCCCCCCTTCCCCTCCTCCCCCAACCTAATTCCTATCTTCTTACCACCAGCGAATATTATTACGGCGAGGAAAGTGGTTTACTCAGTTCCATGTGAATCGTGTGATTACATTTATGTAGGAGAAACTAAAAGACAACTCGAAGAAAGACTAAAAGATCACATTGGGGACACCAAACGGGGAGAGAAGTTTGGAAGAGACAATAACGCTTAGCCAACTTGAAGTTTCAGATTGCTTCTGCACTGCGAATTTTTAGCAGGAATCAGTGAAGTTTTTCAACTAAGTCTTCCGCCTTCATCAGGCACTGGCTGTTTAGCATACTAACATAACATTACTAAGATTTGAAAAACTTGTAGTGGGGTCAACTGCCAGTTACGTTAACAATGGCTCCCTCTCTTCTCCTTCTTTAGGTGGTGGTGGAGGGAGGTAGGCTTTCTACATGTAAGAGAAACCAGAGGTGAGGTCTGGTGTGGTAATATTGGCTATTCCTTTATGTGCGGGTTCTTGGATATTCATGAGTTTCACTTGATTGTTTCTGAGAAACTGAATAGCAAGGCATTCGAGGGCTCGTAGGTGTGGCTCGAAGTGTTTGATTTGAGTATCATTTTGGTTTGTTCCCAGGCTATTTCATTATGGAGGCGATGATGGTGGGCCGCAATTCCATTTTCTTTGACCTTTTTTATTCTCGATGTCCGTCATGTGCTCTTCAACCCGTTTGCTAATCCGTCTCTTGGTTTCCCCTACGTAGATACTGTTGCATTCTGCGCAGGGGACAGCGTAGACAGCTGCTGGCATTTGTGGGAGGTGTATTACTGGTTGAGTCGATTTTATTGCAGTTTGAAGGGGGAAGGAGTTATGCGGGTTTTGTTGTGGTTGCAGTGTTGGCTTCTGTTTAGATCGGGTTTGGTATCTGTGGGTGGGTTGGCTGGGTCTGGTTGGGGGTCCTTTTCATTCGCTGGTTTATCATTCTTGTGTGTTGGGGGTGGCGTGGCTTGGGGGGGGGGGGGCTCCTTTCTTTTTCATGAGCAGAGTTTTTAGGTTCGGATGGTTACGAATAAAGCACCAAATACCCATCTCGGTGAGCGTCTTTTGTACCTTTTCTGTTTTTCCTGCACAGTATGTCACCACTTCAACTGGATTTTGTTGGTCTTGTTTCTTTTCGTTTTGTATTTTTGGATGGAATTTCCATTATCTTGCGAGTTCAGTTGTCTGGTTGAGGATTCGGGCGGGATATCCTAGTTTTAGGAATTTGGTTTTGACAAGCTGGAAGTGGATCTCTGCGGAACTCTGTGGAAGTGGATCGGATTTTGACCCTCCTCATTTCATTCATTACGATGGATTTTAGTTGGTTTTTAGGATGGCCGGAGGCGTAGGGAATTCCTCTTCCAGTCTGTGTAGGTTTCTGGTAGGGTTCCCACTTGAGATTCTTACCTTTCCTCATGACCATGACATCGAGGAAAGCAATTCTAGAGTCCACTTCTGGTTCAAGAGTACATTGGATGTCAGGGTCCCAGGAATTGAGAGTCCGAAGCACGCTGGCAACCGCATGGGCTTGATTCACGGTGAAGGTGTCATTGACGTAGCGTCTCCACAGCTTGAGTTTTGGGTGAGTGTTCGTCACTTGCTCATCCAGGAACTATGTCTGCCAGTTTGGGAGAACACGAGTACCCCATGGAGGTTCCCTTGGTCTGGACATAGACTTCTTGTTGAAATTCCACATAGATGTTGGCCAGGAGTGCTTTCAAAATTCTTCTGTTGAGCTCGTGCTCCTTTGGCTCAATCTGGAGTCGGATGGCCGAATCGTCCAGCTTCTGTAGTATCAACTTGTGTGGCAGGCTTGGAAAAAGGGCCTGCACATCAAACGAGGAGAGCACATCTCCTGGTGTCAATTGCACTTTCTTTAGTTGTTCAACAAATTGGATGGTGCTCGACAGGTGGAACGATCCCCAGATATACTTGTTCAGTCGTGGAGCCAAGAACCAGTCAAGACGCTGAGCTGGGCCATTTTTGGCTGAAGTGATCAGCCTAAGCCTATTTCCTTCTTTGTGGGTTTGAATTTGTGCAAAAATTCTGGGGGTTTTGGTCTCTAGCTCGGACATTAGGTTGGCTCCCTTTTCCACACTAATTAAGCCTTCTTTTATGAATCTGGTCACGTGTCCTTCAATGTCATTTTTGAAGGAGTTTCCCAGTTTGTAAGAGATTTTACTGTACATCTTTGTGCCAGTAAGTTCGTGTGTGACTCATTCCACATATGTATGTGTATCCATAACAACGGTAGTATTTGCTTTGTCTGCTTGTAA
This sequence comes from Lithobius niger, assembly GCA_023313725.1. Taxonomy (NCBI): domain Eukaryota; kingdom Metazoa; phylum Arthropoda; class Chilopoda; order Lithobiomorpha; family Lithobiidae; genus Lithobius; species Lithobius niger. The sequence goes on from JAHWFP010241710.1 coordinate 14,929, forward strand.
AATAGTTATGGAATCGTTTTGCTGGAGTTCTCTAAGGGCTCCTATCTGGCTGGGGGTAAGATTTGGTGAACTGGACTTAGGAATGGCAACTCCTTGGCACTGGAGTTACTGTGAGACGATTGGGGCTAGTTGATATTTGTCTAGTATGACCTGTACATCTGCTGTAAAATTGGCCAGTGGTTCTGTTTGGCTTCTTTTGAAAATGGCAAGAAAAATGGCAAGAAAATAGAAATTCCACCCAAAATCACAAAACGAAAAGAAACAAGACCAACAAAATCCAGTTGAAGTGGTGACATACTGTGCAGGAAAAACAGAAAAGGTCCAAACGAAGCTCACCGAGCTGGGTATTTGGTGCTTTATTCGTAACCAACCGAACTTAAAAACCCTGCTCATGAAAAAGAAACGGCCCCCCCCCCCCCAAGCCACGCCACCCCCAACACACAAGAATGATAAACCAGCGATTGAAAAGGACCCCCAAACCAGACCCAGCTAACCCACCCACAGATACCGAACCCGATCTAAACAGAAGCCAACCCCGCAACCACAACAAAACCCGCTTAACTCCTTCCCCCTTCAAACTGCAATAAAACCGACTCAACCAGTAATACACCTCCCACAAATGACAGCAGCTGTCCATGCTGTCCCCTGTGCAGAATGCAATATTATCTGTCACAGTGTCACGCAAGGGCCCCTTAAAAACACCTTTCTGGTGATATCGACATGAGCGTGACACATACCAACGGCCTCCTCCCTCTCCAACCTTTAAGGCTTTCTCGGGCCATAAAACTCTATAGAGTTAAGCAAAAAACTATAAAACCTACATTTACATATTACATATAACCAGCAAATAAGCAAACTTTGCAAATCATACTAAGACCACATTACCTGGTTTAACACCAATCCCTCGGCCGAGGAATTGGTGTTAAACCAGGTAATGTGGTCTTAGTATGATTAGAATGGTGGATAGAAAGGTGGGACAAATATACCTCATCTAGCAACTTTGATAAAACCCGCAACAATTTACCCAACTCGGAGCACCGAAGCACAGGAGAATTATTACCAGAAGAGATAGCATCGTAATAGGTACACGACCGAAGATGATTTCCTCTTACACTCACAACTGAGATCCAAATCGGCAGGGAAGGTAACATACCGACAACATGGCACAACTATGGGGTCACCACGGAAATCCGATCCCGCAATTGAGGGGCAACTGCCAGAATCCACTGCCACAACACAATTATAAGGGAATCCCCATACTGACTGGATTTGAGACTTTCAGAATCTGGAAAACCTTTTTCCAATGTCTAGCAGAAGAGAAGACGTGGGAACCAGACATCCTGACAAACCCAAGGCCGAATCCAGAACAGGCACCACCTGACGAAATAGCCGAATGGCAGAGGAAAAACGCTGAGTGCAAACTCATGTTAATGCGAACAGTTGCTCCATCAATCATAGTCCATTTCCAAGCCCTACAAACAGCGAAGCAGATTTGGGACCAACTGAATGCGGATTACGCAAGAGTAGACCCTTTCCAGCAAATGAAAAAACTCGGAGAACTTACGTCAGTGAGTATGGCAAATCAGAAGACGTAGCTACCTATGTAAGGAGAGTTCGTGCTTTAATGGCGGAAATCGTAGCGACAGACTACCCACTGACGGAAAATGAAGCTTGTGTATGGGCCTTGAGGGGCATTCACCAACCCAACCTCAACGTAACAAGGGAAACACTTCTGAGAGCAGGCCGACCCTTAACGTTTGCCCTGTTACAGTCCGAATTAATAGACAGCCTGCAATATACTAACACTGGCGTACCGACATTCGTGCCTCCACCTGCTGTAATAGCACAAGCCCAAGCATACCTGCAAGAGAACCCACAACTCCTCAATGAATATAGACGTACAGATTACAACGATAAAATCTTATTGCCTAACCTAACTCGGTCTACTTACCAACATGCCCAACCTGATTGCCCACAAGACACACGTTATTTCTATAATACCTCCTATCAACAACCCCAGGAAGTCTATCAAGCACAGCAGTTTCATGCACAACTTGACTGAAATCGGCGAACGGCCAGCAACCAACTTAGACGACCTCAGTCCAGGCGACGTCCAACTTCGTGTTTATTTTGCCGAAGTCCACATCACGATTTTTACAACTGTGACGCTATGGACCCTTCACAACGCCCCCTGGGGCCACGATGTTTGAAGTGTTTCGGATTTGGGCATATTTCCAGCGCGTGCGGCACGCGCACACCCCTCACACGTGAAGAAAACGACCCCAACTTCAATTACCAACGATCACGAAATTTTGGAAGCCCCCGCACCCAAAGGACACCACCACAGCAACCGGGACGCAATCTGGATTGTGTCAACGCCGAAGATACGGGCCGACAACAACAAAGCCGACCAACAATGAACCCAAACGCAGAAACGGTTGCATTCCTTTGCCAACAACACCAGGCCTTTGGCCTAGAGGTAGACTCAACTCAAAGAAAATGTGCTTATCGAAATTTGCCGACGACACAGCCACAAGATCAGGTTGTATTGAACACTTTAGATTTAAGACCTAGCAACGTAGCACTACCTTTTTCTAAGGAAAATTATTTACATGATTCCGGTGCTACGGTTAACCTAACCAAAAAATGTTATAAGTTAATTGATGGGGACAAATGTCCTAGAGTTAAAATACAGTTGGCTTCTGATGGCGTCTGCGCCTATGGGATATTAATTGGAGATTTAAAAGTAACTGGTTACGACCGTTTCGGTAGCCTCTTAAAACATTCAACAATTCTACGCAACGTCGTCGAGTTGCCAACTGCATCCCAAAACTTGCTATCAGCTTCTAGGATGATCAATAGCGGACTAAACTCTAATTTAAGAGACAAAGGTGTCTATGTAAGGCAAGCGAAACGCCCACATAATTTGATCATGTTTGGGCATCGTAATATGCATTTGTTTAATGTACCTTTAAGGGTTGATACTACCTATGACATTTATGGAGATACGATATCCCGAGAGTTAAGGGAAGCACGACTCCAGGGCAAAACAAATATTGTTTTTGGATTGCCTAGAATGCAAGAAGTCGACCTCCCCGTACCTCGAAAGGAGACTATACCCAAACAATTAGTATCAAGTGTTGAGTTTGAGTTGCAAACATCCCCGCATAAAAAATATACAAATGCACCCTTGAGCACAGTTGCACCTTTGAATGTAGTTGAGCCCTTAAATATAAATGTACCTTTAAGCACAGTTACAAGTATTGATGTACCCTTGTATACAAATGTCCCTTTAAACGCTTCTGCCTTGCCCTACGAACCACAAACTTACCAGCTAGGCGAGTACCTTAACCATGTTCAGCCGAAAGAAAGAAACCCCCCATTAGAGCTCATAACCCCTCAAATCATCAAACCACCAGTTCTACCCTGTGGGGGGGAGTTGACGCCAGATGATGATTGGGTTGATGTAAAACAAGACCCTAAACCTTCACGACCCTTCATCTCACGCCGTTTGCCACGCTACCCCGTAAGAAAACTCACCGCCATATCATAACGCGCCGCCTGAAACGCCTAGGTTCCTCAAGGCCTCCGTTTACAGAGGTTTGGGAACGTTGCCATAACATCGACACCCTTCCACCTTTACCTACCTCTTACAAGGACACTCGACTAGACCCTAATGTCGACCTGTGGGATAAATCGATGCTAACAGAATTACGGGTCTTAGACGATATGAAGGTGTGGGATCTGGTTGATAAACCTCCGGCTCCAACCCCCATTATGAACAGTAAGTGGGTGTTTGCCCGAAAGTTTAACAAAGATGGGTCCCTACAGAAGTATAAGGCGCGGTTGGTTGCATGTGGCTGCTCCGCCAGACCCCAAATCGATTTTGATGAAGTATCCTCGCCTGTCCTCCGTACTGCCTCCTTGCGCTTGATGATCTCCCTGGTTGCGTCCTGCCACTACTCCTTCAGATCCGCAGATATACTAGGGGCCTACTTGTATGGGGACCTCCGACACCTTATTTATTTGCGCCCGCCCCCCGGATTTACCCACCTGTTCCGGGGGAAGGTCTGTCGTCTCAACAAGTCCCTTTACGGGCGGCGCCAATCCGGACGCCAATGGCACCTGAAAATGAAGAGCATTATGCTCCAGTGCGGTCTCACACAGAGCCAATGGGACCCGTGTGTGTTCTATCAGGTCGTGGGGGGCGACGTATTGTTAATGGGTGTGCACGTCGACGATATGCTGTACGCCGTCCCAGACCCCTTAATTGATAAGATTTTATTGGAGATTGGGAAACACCTTACTATCGTTGAGACGATGAATACCCTATATTTGGGTTTGCTACTTAATAAGTGCGATGACAGCATCTACCTCTCGCAGCCCTCCTATATCGCTAAGATATTGGAGTCCTTCGGCATGAGCGACTGCTCCCCTGCACCGACCCCCGCCTTGTCTACTCAGAACATCGACGATTGTAAGGATTCCCCACTTCTCCCTGACCCTCGTCAGTATCAGTCCCTGGTTGGTTCCCTCCTTTTTCTGGTTTGTAACACTCGCCCCTACATTAGTCACTCAGTTATTAGCCTCTCCCGCTGTAATTTGTAAACGAGCGTCACCGAAAAACGCCTGTTTTTCAAGAAAATTGAAATTTTTTTTCTTGAGGCATCCAAAATGCCTCACCGAGGCACATCTGGCCGTTTTTTTGTTAATGGACAGAATCATTCCCAACTTTCAACATCTATAGCTTGCCCAAATACAAGATGCTTGGGGAAGCCCAAATCCGGACTTTCCACCAGGAAATACCAGTAATTCACGTTTGAAGATCACCACAAAACCACATCGCACCTTCAACATGGCCGCCATTACTGAACTCTGTATTTTTGTATTTTCATTTTATCCTTGTTCTTTTCGGGCATAAAGCCCCAAACTCTAGCTTAGTTGTATTTTAGGAGAAAGGCACTAAACCTTGTGC